>OVBI01002186.1:0-18684 GCA_900406495.1 Sisymbrium altissimum | reverse complement strand
TCCTCATCGTAAACCGGTTTATCATAAACCGGCATGGACGCAAATTTGGGAACTTTAGGCTCTTTGAACATACCATCATAGTCAAAGGAAGGAGCAGAAGGCTTAGGCTTCTCGCTGAAGAGAAGATCATCACCGTCACGACTCAGATCGTCAAATACAGCCGACGAATCGGACTTCTTCCTCGACGAAGCGTTCGCGAAGCTGTAAGACGACGCGAAACTGTCGAAATCAGCGGCGGATGAGTTCGTCTGAGGAGCCATCGGAGCTGATTTTCCTTGCGGCTTTAATCCGAAGTCTCTCGTTAAAAGCCCTGAGAAATCGTCCATAGATTGATTGATTTGACTCCCTTTCGATTTGAGCTTCGTCTCCGTAACCCAAATCGGAGATCTTTTTGGGTTTTTTCTTTTCCCACCAGAAATGAAGAGAAGAGATTATATCGTCAGATCTGAATATTTCATTGACGAATCGGAGGAAAGTATTTGAAAAAAATTAGCTCTTTTTTGTATTGTATTCTTCTTCTTTGTCTCTCTGGTTTTTTTCTCTGACTCGGACATGTTCCGACTTCCGAGTCACCCATAATTTCTTATTTTATTGATAATTCGGTCCTACGTTTTGTTATAATTACACATTTGGCTCCCATAATTCTATTGCTTATGGCAATCTCCTACGTTTTATATCGGGAAATTTGCTCGAAGTGTAGTTTTTAAGTTTGTAATTGGTAAATTGGGTCATTTAAGTTTGTAAATGGCAAAATAGATAAATCATTATTTCCTCTAATTTTCACCCCTTAACAAACTTTTATATTTACATATATGTCATTTTGTCTAGATAATAACTCACTCACTAATAAACCACTATTTCGTTTACTTTTTACCCCTTAACAAATTTATATATTTACATACATGTCATTTTACCCAGATAATAACTCACCTACTAATAAATTACTATTTTGGATTGGTAACATACAAAGAACATGACATATAATTAAAACAGCATTTAATTCTTAGTATAATTTCTTCCACACAAATATATATATATATATATATATTTTACATATTGAACTTGGACAATAATGAATAACAGGAACGAATTAATTCTATTAGTAACACCAACAGAAACAAAACCAAATTTATAGCCAACGTTGCATTTAAGTTTTTAAATATTTATACTAATTAATTTTTCAAACAATTATAATATAATAAAAGAATATAGTTTAATTGTTTTTGAGCATTCAAAAAATTTATTAAGTGAATATATATTGGAATCCAAATTTCACATCTATGAAAATGATTGGAATCATTTTTGGTCATAGTACACAATTATACATTTTAATTCCCCAAAATAAATACGTTCGTATATAGGTTTATGAAAGAAATGTGTAGATATTTGTATTTATTTTACATGAGCATTTGTATTTACTTTGCATGAGCATTTATATTTACTTCAATCAATTTTTTTTTATTTCTCTTCTCTCTCCTCTAAGATTGACCAACAGGTATACATCCATAAGTATAAGTATATAGCTATAAGTCTATAGCCACAACTATACAATTGTAACTGTATATCTGTAAATATATGTAAATGTATAGCCATAAAGTGTATAGTATACAAGTTATTTTTTATTATTGTTTTTAGACAAATTAATATTATACAAGATGCAACAAAAGAACAAAAAAAATAGAAAATTTTCTTTATTTATATCTAAAAATTAATTTTAAGTTTTTCTACATAAATATATTTTAAATATAAAAGTAATTTTTATTCTCCATAATTTCACTAAGTAAGTTGAATAGAACAATTTAGTTATGGAAATTGGAAACAACAACTAAAAATCGAAACTATAGTTCAAGGGAACAAATTCAGAAAATTGAATCAAGGAAAATGATTCAGAGTTCAATCAATTTGTTTCTGAACAATTCGACTTGAATCAACCGTAAGTGTACTGGTACAATTAGTTTTTCGAAATACTGTACACCAATTGGTTTGGATTCACTAATCCTTAGTTAGGGTTTAGAGTTTAGATTTTTGTTTTTTTGAAATACAGTACACCAATTGGTCTGGATTCACTAATCCTTAGTTAAGGTATATGATTTAGATTTTTTGTTTTTTTGAAATATTGTACACCAATTGGTTTGGGTTCACAAATCCTTAGTTCAGGTTTAGATTTTTTGTTTTTTTGAAATACTATACACCAATTGGTTTAGGTTCACTAATCTTTAGTTAGAGTTTAGATTTTTGTTATTTCAAAATACTGTACACCAATGACTTTGGGTTCACAAATTCTTAGTTATGATTTAGGGTTTAGATTTTGGTTTTTTTGAAATATTGTACACCAATTGGTTTGGGTTCACAAATCTTTAGTTTGGGTTTAGATTTTTTGTTTTTTTTGAAATATTGTACACCAATTGGTTTGGGTTCACTAATCTTTAGTTAGAGTTTATATTTTTGTTTTTGTGAAATACTGTACACCAATTGGTCTGGGTTCACTAATCTTTAGTTAGGGTCTAGATTTTTGTTTTTTCGAAATACTGTACACCAATTGGTTTGGGTTCACTAATCCTTAGTTAGGGTTTAGATTTTTTTTTTTCGAAATACTGAATACCAATTGGTTTGGGTTCACAAATCTTTAGTTTGGGTTCACAAATCCTTAGTTTGGGTTTATGGTTTAGTTTTTTGTTTTTTTCAAAATAATGTACACTAATAGCAGATGAGGCCTACCGACACGGGAAACAGTTCGAGGGTGTGGAACTTCAGAAGGATAAGGAGCAGGAGCAGCTGGAAGATGAGAATGATGTGGCGGACGACGAACCAGATGTGGTGGACGAGGAGAAAAATATGGCGGACAAGGAGAAAAATGTGTTGGACAAGGATACATATGTGATGGACGAGGATACATATGTGGCGGACGAGGATACATATATGGCGGACGATGATACATATATGGCAGACGATGAGAAACAGGTGGCGGATGATGAGCAGAAGAGAGATGATGAGGAGATAGAGAAAGGGGCTAAGGTTTATATTTTTTGTTTTTTTGAAATACTGTAGACCAATTGGTTTGGGTTCACTAATCTTTAATTAGAGTTAGATTTTTATTTTTTTTAAATAGTGTACACGAATTGGTTTGGGTTCACAAATCCTTAGTTAGGGTTTAGATTTTTGTTTTTTTTAAAAACTGTACACTAATTGGTTTAGGTTCACAAATCTTTATTTTGATTTTAGATTTTTGTTTTTTCGAAATACTGTACACCAATTGGTTTGGGTTCACTAATCCTTAGTTAGGGTTTAGATTTCCGTTTTTTTTGAAATATTGTACAACAATTGGTTTGGGTTCACTAATCTTTAGTTAGAGTTTAGATTTTTGTTTTTTCGAAATAGTGTACACGAATTGGTTTGGGTTCACAAATCCTTAGTTAGGGTTTAGGGTTTAGATTTTTTTTTTTTTTTGAAAAACTGTACACCAATTAGTTTGGGTTCACAAATCTTTAGTTTTGGTTTATATTTTTGTTTTTTCGAAATACTGTACACCAATTGGTTTGGGTTCACTAATCCTTAGTTAGGATTTAGATTTCTGTTTTTTTGAAATGTTGGACGCCAATTGGTTTGGGTTCACTAATCTTGAGTTAGAGTTTAGATTTTTGTTTTTACTAAATATTGTACACCAATTAGTTTAGGTTCACAAATCCTTAGTTAGAGTGTAGGGTTTAGATTTTTTTTTTTTTTGAAAACTGTACACCAATTAGTTTGGGTTCACAAGTCTTTAGTTTGGGTGTAGATTTTTGTTTTTTCGAAATACTGTACACCAATTAGTTTGGGTTCATTAATCCTTAGTTAGGGTTTAGATTTCTGTTTTTTCGAAATATTATATACCAATTGGTTTGGATTCACTATTCTTTAGTTAGAGTTTAAATTTTTTGGTTTTTCTAATTACTGTACACCAATTGGTTTGAGCTCACAAATCCTTAGTTAGAGTTTAGGGTTTAGATTTTTGTTTTTTTGAAAACTGTAATGGTTTGGGTTCACAAATCTTTTTAGTTTGGGTTTAGATTTTTGATTTTTTGATACACCAATTAGTTTGGGTTCACTAATCCTTAGTTAGGCTTTAGATTTCTGTTTTTTCGAACTATTATACACCAATTAGTTTGGATTCACTATCTTTATTTAGAGTTTAGATTTTTGTTTTTTGTAATTACTGTACACCAATTGGTTTGGGTTCACAAATCCTTAGTTATGGTTTAGGGTTTAGATTTTTATTTTTTTGAAATACTGTACACCAATTGGTTTGGGTTCAGTAATCTTTAATTTGGGTTTAGATTTTTGTTTTTTCGAAATAATGTACACCAATTGGTTTGGGTTCACTAATCCTTAGTTAGGATTTAGATTTCTGTTTTTTCGAAATATTATACACACTATTCTTTAGTTAGAGTTTATTTTTTTGTTTTTTCTAATTACTGTACACCAATTGATGAGGTGATTGATGTTATCCATTCTGCACATAAAAAGAAAGATTTAACACTCCTAACAAAATTCAGCTCTCTTATTTTGAATGTTAATCCGGTTTTTTTTTCTGTAAATTGAAGCCCAAAAGAGTTTGAATGGTGGTAAATGCAGACTCTAAGGCTTCAAATGGTACAAGCGAATCAGGCGGTACAGATCAGACAGATTAAGCGATTAATGCATATCAATTGTGGATCAAGTGTATTAGGCGGATCAAGTAGAAAAAATACGGATCAAACAGTTCAAAATATATGTTGAATGGTGAAATAATAGAAAAAGCGGTTTAAATAGTAAAATATTTTTTAAAAAATGTTAAAAGTAAATATTTTAAATAAAAAAATTTAAAGAATATTGATAAAAAATGATAAAAATGATAATACCTTTTACAACTGAAATTTATTTTAATATATATCAAATATATAATTTTGTAGTAAAATTTGAAAGTTATGATTTTGTTAATTATAATAATATTATTTTTTTTTTTGCACCAATGTAATTAAAAAACAATTTAATTTATTAAAAGACAAATATAATTATGTTTTGTTAACATTATACAAGATATATTATACATGAAATAAATATAAAATAATATATGAAAATGACTAAAACTTCTAATATTCAATAGTTTTATTTTCTCATAATTTATTTACAATATATTCTCTAATGTTTACCATTATATCTCCATCATCTACCTCTGCTACTTTCATATCATCTTGATTAGTTGCATTGTCTTTGTTGCTATTCTTTGTATATCCCATTTTTTCGGTGAAATCTTCATCTGTAAATTTTGAAATTCTAATAAAATTATGTAGTTCAACAATTCTATTGTAGCCATTACCATTCTTTTTGCACTTTAATATTATATCTAGGGAACTCACAAAGAATCTTCCATTTTTTCTTCCAAACTCCAAATGTTTTCTCAATAACATACCACAAAGAAGCATGCCATCTATTAAACAATTCATGTTTATTCCTCGGAGGATAATTACTGTTAAATTATGACATATGATACATTACTTTCCTGTTTAGTTAAGATCTGTATGGAGCCAAAAATCTTTTTTTTATTTGGATCGCCAAAATATACAACATAGTACTTGTCTGCTGGAGGCATTGGAAATTGAGGATCATTTTCTACAAACCAGGTGCTCCATTCCAAACATATGTGAATAACATATTTAAATCACATATTGCCGTGATGTTAAAAGATGTTCTATCAAGTCGATTCCAATATATTCCTTACAATTCAGGTTTCACTTTAACGTATACATGAACTCTATCTATACATCCAACAAATCCAGTAAAATATTGCCCATATCTGTCATCAAACTGCAGCCATTCGGGAATTTTATGTAGTTCTTGTGTTGTTGGAGTTTTGATATAATCACAAGCAAGTAATTCAGTAGCAGTCAGAAATTAAAAAAAAAATTTCTCTTCATTGTTTCCTGATTTCGTCCAAAGCGTAATCCAACATCTCTTTGAACTTCATTTGCCCACAGATCCGGAGAAACATAGTCACACTCTCTTTGATGCTTACATTCAGTGTTGGTTGTAATCCATAATTGGTTTGTAGAATACAACACAATGTTGTGAATGCATCAAGAGACATCCATAGCAATTGTAGACAAGCAGCACTATCTTCTTGTAGTTGACACCAAATATTTTTCTATCCTAGACCGCAATCTGTTTGGACTGGTCCTCTTTGAAAATCTTGTTCATAGTAATTCAATGATGGTTGAATTACCAACTCCTCAAATTGCTCATTTTCCAAATTCCCCAACTCAATTCTCTTTTCATAACTTAGAGTTTGGGCGCTTACTGATCTTAATTGACAGATGCGAAAAGCCTGTAAAATAATAAACATGAAATAAAATAAATATTAGATTAATATTACATATCATAAATTAAAAATACATTGAACATACAAAATTATATAAAACAAATATTGATTTGCTACGTAAACAAAAACATAAGCTTTCACACTAATCTCCATCTCCAAAACCACTTTTCTGGCTTTCATTTAAATCTAGTCTTTCTTTAGTTCCCCAAATGTTGAATAATCCTCCGGTTCTATGTGATCGTGGTATCCGTCGAGCATCTGCATCATGTAAATCTCCTGTCCCAGTGTTTGTCGTACTTTTTTATTGAACCTCCCACTGAAAAGCCATGTTGCAAGGTTTTAGCAGATCCCCAGTTTTGAGAATTTGGTGATGAATCCTACTGTGAAACATTAGATGATGAACCCCATTGTAAAGCATTTGATTGAGAATCCAATGACGAAGCATTTGATGAAGAACCCCACTGTGGAACATTTGATCAAAAATACAATTGTGGAATATTTGGTGATGAACTCCATTGTGGATCATTTGATGAAAAACCCCATTGCGGCAGATTTGATTGAGTACTTCATTGTGAAATATTCAGAGTTGTATCTCACTGCCGAGCATTTGGAGATGAGGTCTTTTGTGGAACATTTGTAGGTGTACCTCATTGCTGAGCATTTGGAGGTGTTCCCCAGTGCGGAGTATTTGGAATGTACCCCAATGCGGAGGATTTGGAGGCGTATTCTAATTCGGAGGATTTGGAGGTATACCCCAAGGCGGAGGATTTGGAGGTGTACCCCACTGCGGAAGATTTGGAGGGGTATCCCACTGGCGAGCATTTGGAGGGATACGCTACTGTGGAGTATTTGGAGGTGTACCCCATTGTTGATAACCGTGACCCTATTGTCCATGTGAAGTTTGCCTCCATGAATTACTACTACCAGATGATGGATTACCCGAAGGAAAACCACCCGAACTCTGATTTCCAGAGTGTGGCACTGTGCCTATCCGGTTCTTACACTTTTCATCGTCACGTGTACAACCAGTAAAAGCTTCAAGGAATATAAATTTCTCGTTAGTTGATATTTCGGCATGGTCAATAAAATACGGACGCCAAAATCTGTTTTTTTGAAATTCACGCATGCCATTGCACCAAAATCATTGAATTTTGGAATTCTCATGGCTTCACGTATTTCTTCAGTCTTACTGAATTGGGCAAAATCTTCTGGGTCAAAAACACATGGATGTAGTTGTGCAAAAGTTTGGAGTTAGAACTCTCTAAATCCAGTCATTGTATCTGTTAGGGTTGTCTCAAAGAACTTTTTCCTACAGGCACCTCGGGAACCACTTGAAGAAGAAACTCGTGAGCTTCATGCACCTCTTTGTGAACTACTTGCACGGCTTAAAGTCCCCCATTGTTGAGTTCTGGAAGAAGGAATTCAGATCGCATCACAGCGAATTCAGTAGAAAAGCGTGATTCATCGTCAATGTTAACACGATACACCTCTTCATTTTCTTGTGTTTCGGGAACTTGGGTTTGTTCTCTGTCACTCCTATCTGTGTCAGAATTCACATGGTCTTCATCATTACCTACACCCTCGTTCATCATCTCCACTCTTCTTTGGTTTATAGAATACTGAGGTTGTGAATGAATATCATATAATGAGAAACAATGTTCCATCACGTCCCAAAATTATAACCCCCCAACCGCCCCTACCAGTGGACCCCCATGTCCTCTCACTAGGCCCATGGGCCGGTACACCCCTGTCCGGCGATCGGTACATTAACCGGGAGGTTCGAAAGCCATGATATACTATCCCTGCAATCACCACATGACCGTTTCCCGTGTTTTAGTCTCACTCACACGGTAATGCACTTTGGTGACATAGGTAGCCAAATCAATTCTCTTAACCTCTCCACATAAGTTTCCATATACCAAAAATCAGGATGTTACAATTCACCATCACTCAAAGAGCGCAACGTCCTCGTTGCAAACCAAGACCAATTCTTAACCGCCTCCCAGAGCCTCTCAGGTCAGCACTGAGACGGCAAACCGGCTCTGATACCACTTATTACGCCCCGACCGCCCCTACCAGTGGGCTCCCATGTCCTCTCACTAGGCCCATGGGCCGGCCCACCCCTGTCCGACGGTCGGTACGTTAATCGGGAGGTTTGAAAGTTATGATATACTATCCCTGGAATCACCACATGACCGTTCCCCGTGTTTTGCCTTCACTCACACAGTACCACGAATGACTTCCTGGTAGGTCACCAATCCTTTGAGTACTACAGCTCAAACACGCTTAACTCTGGAGTTCTCCAAGGATGTGCAACCGAAAAGGTAAGTGCACTTTGGTGACATAGGTAGCCAAATCAATTCTTTTAACCTCTCCATATAAGTTTCCATATACCAGAAATCGGGATGTTACAATTGTGCACCCCTATTAAAAACATTTAAATTTTATAAATATAATTTTTTTAAAACATCTACATTACTTAAATAAATATTTTTGTAATGAAATCAATTATAAATAATTACCACCATTGTTCAGATGCAGATATCATGGATGTTGTCGGATCAACCGAAATGCCGGTGGACATTTTCATAAGAGCTTTCCATTTCTTATAATTCCTTTTGAAATTATCAAGTTTTTCTTTGAAAAACATATAACTAACATTTATATTGCTTATAATTCCTTTTGAAATTATCAAGTTTTTCTTTGAAAAACTTATAACTAACATTGATATTGAACTCTTCGTTAAACCTTTTAGTGATAAATTCTCTTCCCAAAGGTGTAGGATCCTTAAGATAGTAATTATTCATGGCTATTGCTTCGTCATACAATTCAATAAATCTTCTTTTTCGTTGATAAATTTATTTAAAATTAGCTTCATTCTACGATTTTAAAAACATATATTTATATTTTTAATCAAAAATATACTTAAATTATAATTTTCTAAACAAATTAAAATAGTAAAAAATTATCCGTGCTATTGTTTGATTATGAGTACTTGTGTTGCTTTTGTTCGAAAGAATTTGTGTTTCCTCGACAATTTAATGCCATTTCTACAAAAGTTAAAAATAAAGTTAGTTTATTGATTTTTATTATTTTAAAATTTTAATAATAATTTGTAGCATAAACAAATATCATAATTCTTATAAACTAAAATATTAAATTAAAATAATTTATTTATCAAATTGTGTGGTTAATAAAATTTACCTAGAATATTGTAATTAAGTAAATTAATTGACATAATATAATATTTTAATTTAACACATTAGTATTACAAATATAAATAGTTTATAAATTTAAAATAACTCTAAATTAATGTAAAGGTGTGGTGAATTTTTTTTTTTTTGGTTATTTAATATTCCATTAATATTTTATACAAAATTTATAATGAATTTATTAACAATATATTTACTAGATTCTAATAATAATAATAATAGCTAATTTAGGATTTACTGTAAAATTTATATCTTACTACTATATAATAGTTGCTTAAATTTTACAAGTAAATCAAAATGTAAGTTTAACTTTTTTTACAAAATCATAACTAATAGATATATTGTAATATTTGAGTATTTCAAAAATCAATCATCATTTATATGTAATTTAATTTCAATTTTTTATTATTTTGTATAATTCATTTTTCACAAATAAGAAAATGCATTTCTATTGGAATCACTTTTAACGTCATAAAACTTCATTAATCTTCTAAACCAATATGATAACAAAAATTAATTAATTTATAAATTTTATAGTTTCAAAACATTTACATACAAAATTAATGCAAAATAAGTTTCAAATTTAACACTTAAAGTACCAGCACTACAAATCAAAATAGGTTGTAAATTAATACTATTTAATAACTAAATTTAGGGAAAATATTTCTGAATTTTATTTTTATTTTTATTTTAAATCCCATTTATCTTCAAAAATTATTAACAATATATTTTAATAGATGAAAAATAATAAAAGCTAATCTAGAATAACATAATTTTTATCATAATATAATTTAATAACTGTCTACATTTCACAATTAAATCAACAATTTAAGTTCATCTTTATATAATTTTCTAACTTATTTTAAAAATCACAAAAATAAATTATATTTTTATTAATCTGAGTTTTGTAAAATAGTCATTTCTAAGTAATTTCACTTCAAATTATCTTTTATTTTTTAATTCATTTTAAAAAATCTAAAAAATTCAGTTCTATTATATTAATTATGTATATTTTAAAAGAGTAAGCATATCCCATTAATTTAACTTAAAATATTCTTATAATTTTTATAATTTGTTTTACAAAAACCAATAAAAATACAAGGAATTAATCTAAATTTTTGAAGAATAATCATATGTTATTAACCACAATCTTTTATAAATTTATATTATTTTAAGATATTTCAAATTATTAGAGTAGTTGTATTATTTAGAAAAAATTTGTATGAATATTTATAAAAATTTTACAAAATTCCTTACAAATTATGATCGCATATATTATGCAAAATCATTATTTAATTCTTTCTTCATTTTCCAAAATTATATAAGTCCAATATTAATCGTGATAGTACCTATGAAGTTCTTAATCATTATCCCCATAATTAGCACTATAATCAAACTATTTTTAACTACCAACATTTCAATTGAATACATAAATTTTCTTCTATATTTTTTTTTGATCATCCTCCTATATACTATTTACTTGGATTCAATATACATTACAAACTAATATACATTAAAATTGTATACTATGAGCTAACTAATAGTACAAAATAAGAGAAATGATACTAAATATACAAGTACATGTGTATATCTATTAGATTTGATTATATCTGAAATAAATTATTCTTAAAATATAATTATTTTACGATATTTTAAATATAAGTACAAAAAATGTTTTTAAATTAGAATTTTATATGATTAGTTTACTGTAGATTTTGAAATTAAATATATTTGTTTTAATCTAAAAATTATTGATGATGTAATTGTTAATAACATAGGTTAACAAGTATACAATTATTTAATAAATCATAAAGTTACTTAAAGTTTATTCTTAATACTAACTTTATACTCTTAACCGACTTTTTGGTATAAATTGAAAAACTAATTATAGACAGAATATTAAATCTAGAATCTCATTAATTATTATATTAATAGAAATTAATAAGTATAATAAAAAAATTATAGAGAGAGAAAAAACTTATTTGTTTATCTTCAATATCAACGTAGAGCCTATATATAAAAATGAAAGATTTATACTTCTTTATATATATTCTATTAATAATTGCGTTAATATAAATTAAGAAGTATAATAACAAAATTTATACAGAGAGAAAAATCTTACTTGTCTATCTTCAATATTAATATAGAGCATATATATAAAATGAAAGACTGACACTTCTTATTCATACTTGTATAATATAACGAAAATAATGGTTAGGTAAGATTTAAAAAAAAAAAATTTGGTGAGCTACCTTATTTAAATGGTTTACCAACTTCTCTTCTTTGATAAAAACAAAACAACCAAAATATCTACCTAATACTGTAACATCCCGATTTCTGGTATATATGGAAACATATGTGGGAGAGATTAAAAGAATTGATTTGGCTACCTATGTCATCAAAGTGCACTTACCTTTTCGGTTGCCCATCCAGAGAGAACTCCAGTGTTAAGCGTGCTTGAGCTGCTGTAGTCAAAGGATGGGTGATCTACCGGGAAGTCATTCGCAGTACCGTGTGAGTGAGGTCAAAACACGGGGAACGGTCATGTGGTGATTGTAGAGACAGTATTTCATGACTTTCGAACCTCTCGGTTAACGCACCGACCGTCGGACAGGGGTGGGGCCCACGAGCCCGATAGAGGGATGAGTGACTCACCGGTAGGGACGGTCGGGGCGTTATAAATACACTCTCTTATATGTTTACTATTCACTGTGTTTTACTACTTTTCTTTGCTTTCCTGAACCACATATGGTTTTAAAGTGGTGTTTCTTTTTTATACTTGTGGTCTACTTTTTAAAAAATTTACTTGAATGGTAACAAATCCATTATTGTCCCATAGGTGGGGGGGACCACCTATAAACGACTCAGAAGTAAAGCTCTGAATAGTGTAAGCAGTTCAAGCAGCGGATCAGGCAGATCAAGCGGTTCATGCAGATTAACTGTGGATCAAGCGGTTCATGCAGATTAAATGTTTGAATGGAGGACGTATAAAGGGCGGAAGAAAGACGGAGGAAACGCATGTGTGTCATCCGCAATTTCTTTTACCATTCACTATTTTATTTCAATATAACACATATCCATTTTGTTTAATAATATAATATAGTTGAACCATAAGTCGTTCAAATTTGTGAATAAAAATTAAAACCCATCCACTACAGTAACTACATAGTAATTTGAGAGTGTTTCTAGTAGTTTTTTTTTATAATTTAGTTTCTATTTCAAAAACAATATATATGCTTATTTTTTAACTTTCAAATGTTTCAATTACATAAAAGCTATACAATAGTTTAATTTTATCCAAATAAAAATTCATATAATTTAAAATATTAAAATTATTTAAATATGATATATTATTAAAAAAATGTTTGTATTTTCAAATATATAATATAATACTCAATCTTATTTGAAGTCATTTTTGCAAATAAAAATACTTTATAATAAATATTTCAGAATATCTGAAATTTTTTTAAGATACACCTTTTTTATTAGTGTGCTGTTTTCAATATTTTATGTATAATGTTGGATATAATTATATATACCTTTTTAGATTTAATTTTTTAAAATAAATAGTTTTTAATTATAAAAAGATAACAAAAATTGTTAAATAAGAAGTAATTGATGAATCGTCTATGGTTTTATTAACAAAAATGAAAATTCACTATCTACAGTAAACACATAGGAAATACGGAATGTTTTGGTATGTATTCATTTTTATTTAACTTATTCTATTTTTTTCATTCCGAAAATAAAAAACCTGAAGTACTTAAAATATAATTATATCTACTATTTTAATAAATTAAAGTAAAAGTTTAATTAAATTTCTACTGAAAACATATATGTAATATTATTATAATTAATAAATAAATTTTTTAAAAATTTATATCTTTTCTAAAAAAATTTAAAAATAATTTTCAGCTATAAAATTATTATTATTTTTTGTTAAAATATACATCTTTAATCTATTATTTATATTATTTATCTTATTTTTTCTAAGATTTTTTTTTACTATTTAAACCGCTTTTTTCTATTATTTCACCATTCGATATATATTTTGAACTGCTTGATTCGCATTTTTTCTACTTGATCCGCCTAATACAATTGATCCACCATTGATCTGCATGAACCGCTTGATCTGCCCGATCCGCACCGCTTGATCCGCTTGCACCATTCGAAGCCTAATTGTGGATCAAGCGTATTAAGCAGATAAAGGGTTCGAATGGTGAAAGCGGGTCAGACGGTGCAGATCAGGCAGATGAAGCGGTTCATGCAGATCAACTGTAGATCAAGCGTATTAGGCGGATCAAATAGTTCAAAAGCTTCGAATGCTGCAAGCGGATCAAGCGGTGCGGATCAGGCTGATCAAGCAGTTTATGCAGATCAACTGTGGATCAAGTGTATTAGGCGGATCAAGTAGAAAAAGTGCGGATCAGGCAGTTCAAAATATATGTTGAATGGTGGAATAATAGAAAAAGCGGTTTAAATAGTAAAATATTTTTTTTCAAAATATTAAAATAAATATTTTAAATAAAATAAAAAAAGATTAAAAAATATTGATAAAAATGATAATACTTTTTTTACAACTGAAAGTTATTTTAATATATACCAAATTTACAATATTGTAGTAAACTTTTAAAATCATGACTTCGTTAATTATAATACTATTATGTATATATTTTTAACTCCAATGTAATTAAAAAGGAATTTAATTTATTAAAGGATAAATATAATTATGTTTTATTAATATTAAACAACAAATATTATACATGAAATATTGTACATAAAATATTATACATGAAATAAATACAAAATAATACATAAAAAATGACTGAAACTTTTAATATCCAATATTTTTATCTTCCCATAATTTATTTGCAATATACTCTCTGATGTTTGCCATTATATCTCCATCATCTACCTCTGCTGCTTCCATATCTTCTTGATTAGTTGCATTATATATGTTGCTATTCTCTATATGTCTCATTCTTTCATTGAAATCTTCATTCGGAAAATTTGAAATTCTAAGGAACTTATGTAGTCCCATTGTAGCCATCACCACTTTTTTTTTTGCAGTTCAATATTATATCTAGGAAACTCACAAAGAAACCTCTACTTTTTCTTCCAAACTCCAAATGTCCACTCAATAACAGACCGCAAAGAAGCATGCCATCTATTAAACAATTCATGTTTATTCCTCGGAGGATGATTAGTGTTAAATTGTGACATATGATACCTGACTATTCTGTTTCGTGAAGATCTGTATGGAGCCAAAAATCCTTTTTTGTTTGGATAGCCAGAATCCACAACATAGTATTTATTTGCCGGAGGCATTGGAAATTCAGGATCATTTTCTTGTGCCATCGCAAGAACTGCTGTATCATGACATGATCCAGGCGCTCCATTCCAAACATATGTGAATAACATATTTAGATCACATATTGTCATGATGTTAAAAGATGTTCTATCATGTCGATTCCAATACATTCCTTGCAATTCAGGTTTCACTTTAACACATACATGAACCCCATCCATAGCTCCAACAAATCCAGTAAAATATCGCCCATATCTGTCATCCAACTGCAGACGTTCAGGAATTATATGTAGTTCTTGTGTTGTTGGAGTTTTGATATAATCACAAGCAAGTAATTCAATAGCAGTCAGAACTTCAAAAAACTTTCTCTTCACTGTTTCCTGATTTCGTCCAAAGCGTAATCCAACATCTCTTTGAACTTCATTGTGCCCACAGATCCGGAGAAACATAGCTACACTCTCTTCGATGCTTACATTCAGTGTTGGTTGTAATCCATAATTGGTTTGTAGAATACGACACAATGTTGTGAATGCATCAAGGGACATCCGTAGCAATTGTAGACAAGCAGCATTATCTTCTTGTAGTCGACACCAAATATTTCTCCATTCTAGACCGCAATCTGTTTGGACTGGTCTTCTTTGAAAATATCGGTCATAGTAATTCAGTGATGGTTGAATTACCAACTCCTCAAATTGCTCATTTTCCAAATTCCACAACTCAATTCTCTCTTCATAACTTAGAGTTTGGGCATTTACTGATCTTAATTGACAGATGCGAAAAGCCTGTAATATAATAAACATGAAATAAAAGAAATATTAGAATAACAATACATACCATCAATTTTAAAAAACATTGAACATACAAACTTATATAAAACAGATATTGATTTGCTACTTAAACAAAACACATAAGCTTTCACACTAATCTTCATCTCCAGAACCACTTTGTTGACTTTCATTTAAATTTAATCTTTCTTTGGTTCCCCAAATATTGAATAATCCTCCGGTTCTATGTGATCTTGGTATCCGTCGAGCATCTGCATCATGTAAATCTTCTGTCTCAGTGTTTCTCGGACTTTGCATTGGACCTCCTACTGAAAATCCATGTTGCACAGTTTTACCAGATCCCCAGTTTTGAGTATTTGATGGTGAATCCCACTGTGAAACATTAGATGATGAACCCCATTGTGGAGCATTTGATTTAGAATCCCATGGTGAAGCATTTGATGAAGAACCCCACTGTGGAACATTTGATGAAGAACCCCATTGTTGAGTATTTGGTGATGAACTCTATTGTGGATCATTTGACGAAGAACCCCATTGTGGTGGATTTGATTGACTACCCCATTGTGGCGGATTTGATTTAGTATCCCATTGTGAAACATTATGAGTTGTGTCCCACTGCGGGACATTTGGAGATGGAGTCTTTTGTGAAACATTTGTAGGTGTATTCCATTGCTGAGAATTAGGAGGTGTTCCCCAATGTGGAGGATTTGGAGGTGTACCCCAATGAGGAGGATTTGGAGGCGTACCCCAATGTGGAGGATTTGGAGGTGTACCCCAGTGCGGAGGATTTGGAGGTGTACCCCACTGCGAAGAATTTGGAGGTGTACCCCACTGCGGAGCATTTGGAGGGGTACCCCACTGCGGAACATTTGGAGGTGCATTCCATTGCGGAGCATTTGGTGGTGTAGCCCATTGCTGATAACCATGACCCCATTGTCCATGTGAAGTTTGCCCCCATGAATTATTACCACCAGATGATGGACTACCCGAAGAAAAACCACCAGAACTTTGATTTCCAGAGTGTTGTCCAATCCGTTTCTCACACTTTTCACCATCGCGTGTACAACCATTAAAAGCTTCAAAGAATTTAAATTTCTCTTCAGTTGATATATCGGCATGGTCAATAAAAAACTTACGCCAAAATCTGTCTTTTTGAAGTTCACGCATGCTATCGCACCAAAAGTCATTGAATTTTGGAATTCCCATGACTTCACATATTTCTTTAGCTTTACTGAATTCGGCAAAATCTTCTGGGTCAAAAGCACCTGGATGTAGTTGTGCAAAAGTTTGGCGTTGGAACTCTCTAAATCCAGTCATTGTATCTGTCAGGGTTGTCTCAAAAGATTGTTTCCTATGGGCACCTCGGGAACCACTTGCGGTAGAAACTCGTGAGCTTCCTGCACCTCTTTGGGAACTACTTGCATGGCTTAAACTCCCTCGTTGTTGATTTCTTGCAGAAGGAATTCGGATCGCATCACGGGTGAATTCAGCGGAAGGACGAGATTCATCGTCAATGTTAACACGATACACCTCTTCATTTTCTTGTGTTTCAGGAACTTGGGTTTGCTCTCTGTCACTTCCATCTGTGTCTGAATTCACATGGTCTTCCTCATTACCTACACCCTCATTCATCATCTCCACTCTTCTTTGGTTTACAGAATATTGAGGTTGTAATGAACATCATATAATGAGAAACAACGTTCCATCACGTCCCAAAATTCTGGCGGTTTTCGATGAAGTGATTTTATTATTTTACACCCCTATTAAAAAAATTTCAATCTTGTAAATATAAATTTTTTATGTATCTATATTACTTAAATAAATATTTTTTATAAATAATTACCGCTTCATGGTCTTTCCACCACTGTTCAGATGCAGATGTCATGGATATTGTCGGATCAATCGAAATGCCGGTAGACGTTTTCATAAGAGCTTTCCACTTCTTATACTTCTTTTTGAAATTATCAAGTTTTTCTTTGAAAAACTTATAACTAACATTCATATTGAACTCTTCGTTGAACTTTTTAGTGATAAACTCTCTACCAAAAGGTGTCGGATCTTTAAGACAATAAATATTCATAGCTAGTGCTTCGTCATACAATTCAATGAGTCTTCTTTTTCGTTGAAAAGTCCATTTAAAAATAGCTTCATTCTACTATTTTAAAAAAATATATATTTATTTTAAATCAAAAATATAACTAAATTGTAAATTGTAAACCAATTAAAATGTAGAAAATTACCCGTGTTGTTGTTTGATTATGAGTACTTGTATTGCCTTGTTCAAAAGAATTTGTGTTTCCTCGACGATTTGATGCCATTTCTACAATAAAAAATACAAGTAAAATTAATAAATTAACTTTTATTATTTAAATTTTTTAATAACAATTTATAACATAAAACAATATCGTAAGTCTAATAAATTAAATATTTAAGTAAACTAATTTATTTATAAAAGTGTGTGGTTAATATAATTTATCTAAAATATTGTCATTAATTATATTAATTCATATAATATAATAATTTAATTAACACATTATTTTTACAAATACAAATAGTTTATAAATATAAAATAACTAAATTAATGAAAAGGTGTTGTCAATGTCATTTTTTCCCTCTAATATCTGATTAATATTTTATATAAAACTATATTTATATAAAATTAATGAATTGATTTAATTATATTTACTAGATTCAAATAAGAGTAATAGCTAATTTACGATTTATTTATAATTTATATCCTATTATTATATAATAATTGATTAAATTTTACAAATAAACCAAAATTTAAGTTTATGATTATACAAATAACTAAAAATTAATGGCAAACATTTTTGAATTTAATTTTTATTCTTATTTTAAATCCCATTTATTATATATATATATATATACACAAATATATATTTCTTTTAAAATTAATAACAATATATTTTAATAGATGGAAAACTAATCATAGCTAATCTAGAATAACTTAATTTTTTTATCATATATAATTTCATAGTTGTATACATTTCATAATTAAATCAAAAATTTAAGTTCATAATTTTA
>OVBI01002185.1:0-23069 GCA_900406495.1 Sisymbrium altissimum | reverse complement strand
ATAACTCTATAAATTAATAAATTTTCATGGTCCCAACATTATTAATTTATAAAGGTTTTACTGTAACTTATATTTTATTTTCTTATACTTTATACTTTGGTATATTTTTGTTGCAAAATTTAGTGTTTTCTAATGTAATATGGAACTTTAGTGGAAGCTATATTTTTAATGACTTTTAAAATTTTTTAAAATATTATTATTTATTTATGGATTTTTTAATTCCACACAAAATATATTGTTATTCAAAAAATCTATTTTTTAAAGATTTTCTATTTCTGATAAAATCTAGTGTTACTGAGAGTTGAATTTTAAATAATTTAATTCAGTAAACAAAACTTTGAGAATATTGTATATATCTCTAAGATTTCTAAAATCATTATTATAAATTATTTTTATAGATTTTCTATATATTTATATATAAAATTCTCAACAAAAATTTTTCAAATTTAACAAATCTATCATAGTAGCTTGGTTTTGTACTTGGTGTTTAATAAAATCTTTTAACCAAAAAAAAAATCCCATTTATTTAATCCAAAGCTGTTGAACAATAAATTAGTGTTCGACCTAGTACTATATTTTTTATAAAACAATGGAAATATATAGTTTTAGGCTTTTAGCCCCCAAAAAAAGGAAATATATAGTTATAGAAATATTGGTCAGAGTAAAAAAGATAAAATCTAGCATATAAGGAAATTTCTTTGTTTCGTTATAATAAAATAAAATCGGAATATAAGAGGTTGAATCTGTACCCAATGTTTTCTATCGCAAACTATATTGTGTGATAATGTTTTCTTTTGACCTAGCCGTCATCTTACAACAGGGGAGAGGCAGAAGAGGCAGAATGAAGAGGATAATAAGAAGAGGATGGAGAGACATATGCAAGAGCCATGAACCGTCGCAGGAGATTCCTTTTGATCTCCTGATAGAGATTCTCACGAGACTCCCTGCTAAATCCCTTATGAGGTTTAAATCTGTCTCAAAGCTCTGGTCATCCTTGATTTGTTCCAAATATTTCACGGACCGTTTCTTTAAGTTTTCCTCATCCTCACCACATATATACTTTCGGTTGGGCTTGGACAACAACACAAATTTATTACTATCAGCTTCCTCTTCGTCTTCCCTTAACTTCGATATTAGTACTATGTCATCTTTTCTTGTTGACCAAGATTTGACAACCCCAGCGATTAAAGGCTACTCATTCTCTCACGTTTTTCGAGGTTTGATGTGCTTTACAAATGATTCAAGTGCGCTAATATATAACACTACTACTAGGCAGCTTGTCGTCTTACCCAACATAGAAGAATCCAACATCATACCTACAGATCATGAGAATAAGTCCATCATGTACCGTATAGTACATGATCCTGTTTATGATCAGTATAAGGTGGTTTGCACAGCTTCAAGACCCAGTGACGAAGTTGGAGAGATCATGACGTTCCTGTCAGAGCATTGGGTCTTGCCTCTAGAAAGAGGTCAATCTAGTAGCTGGAGAAAGATTCCAAGCAGATGTCCACCGCATATTCTTTTAACACAAGGGTTGACTATCGATGGGCGTATGCATTACCTCGCTTGGGTTCGTGTGCTTGATTATGTGCTTGTTACTTTCGATATTAGTTCTGAAAAAATGAGTATGCTGGAAGCACCTCAATTTACACCACCGCATAATACAACTTGTCTTATAGAATACTGTGGAAGAGTAGCTATCTTAGACCATTGGGATCTTAAAAGGAAAGGTGAGATGGAACTATGGGTGCTTGTGGAAGATGCAGAGAAGAATAAGTGGTCAAAGAAGACTTTGGTATTGCATCCTTCTCAGATGAATCTAGTCAATAGCATCAGTTTGAGGGTAGAAGGTACAACCGCAAAGGGTGAGGTTATCTTTGTGCCTGATAATACAGCCGTTGCTGGTCGGACGGGAGAGCGTATCTTCAAACCTATTAATACAAATTCTATCTACATTATCCTTTACAATCTACAAAAAAATCATATGAAAAAAGTTAAAATCTTAGATTCATCAAACCGCTATCGTCCCAAAAATTGGGATGTTATTGGATTTGATGATACACAGAACTTAATGTATCTGTAATGGCTTGCTTTTCTTTTTCTTCAAAAACATTTTATTTTAATTTTGTATGAATTAGGCGTTTCTCCGCGCATAATATTTGTAATCATCTTATTATTTTAGATACTAATATTTTACTATGGTATACTATCTTTTTGGTCATTATGTACTTGTTGCAGTGAAAATGGATAGAAAACAGTGACTTTTACTAAAAACATTTAACCCCGAGTTTTGTTTTGTATAATTTATATCTGATACTGATAAATCTAATATTTTAGATAATTTTTTAGGTTTAACATAAATTTGAAATATGGAAAGTTATTGTTATTGGTGGACCAATTGTTAATGTTGACTTGTTTGCAAGTTTCTTAGTTTCAGGCTAGAGTCGTTGATGTTTAATGTAGATAAAGAGTATACTAATGTAGTTTTTCAATTGTATTCTCTTTGGCTTCGTTTGGATGCCTTCCCTGTTTAACGAACAATAACCACTGGTACGGCTTGGACCCGAGCTTTAGGATCACTTCTTGGAGGTAGACACGTTATTCACACGTATGCTTTTTTTTTTAGTTTCCATTTGATGATGAATCACATGCATAGTTTAGTACGATCTCAAATTTGACAACTACCTAATGCCTTCCCAATCCATTTTCTTCTGAAGTTCCTAAGGAACCAGTTTCTTTCTTCCTATCATTTTTCCCAAAAAATGTGTGTCAGCTTACTTGCCTATGAGTTTTCAATTCTGTAGATAAATGTATTGGACGTAATCATACTTATAATTTAGTGCCCCTTAATCCCGCTGAAATTCGTTTTTATTCTTATTTTATGTTTTGACCACTTTGATCATGACTCATATAAGAAAATTAAACCTAAGTCATCAAGAAAACCAATGTTTACTCTTAATCATGTCTTTAATGAGTTCACAATCTCCACGGCACATATTCATATTTACTTGCTGAGGTGCTACGAGACTTATAAGCATATTCATAATATGGTTGTTAATCTAAGTTGGTGAAGTGTTTTTCTCAATGGCGATTTCTGTTTTTAAGCTCGAAGCTTTGAACCAACTGCACATCTTTCATATTGATATAGGATGATATTGAGAGGTTCTTTCGTGTAGAAAGTCTCAAATTGATTGTCAAGGAACAAAGAGATGCAAGAGAGCTTGTACTTGGCAGACAGATGCAAATAACTATATTTTAAATTGAGTTGATCATAGGTTACCATGTTTAAATCTTCAACCATGAAAAAAAGAACAGTGCATAATAATTCTTTGCTCTAATTTTTTGAGATATAGAATACACCACCACTATAGATGGGTAGGATCAATTGGATCCATCAACCTCTATTTATAAGTAGGTAGTATGTGGTATAGATCTATGTCAAATTATTGTTAAACCGTATTTGGCAAAACTAAAGTACATGTACTAATTTTAAAAACAAAAATGTTATACTGAAGTACATTAATTTTAAAGTACTCCCGTGAGGAGGATTTCACAACTGATAGTCGAGAGGGTTGCTAAGACAAACATATGGTTGGAGGAAGCATTCGGAAAAAGACACCTCTTCTGAAATTTCTAGTTGACAGAAAATCGATGGATAAAGAGAGAGTCAACAAACCAAACATGAGCAGCGGTAACTATGTAAGCTGCAGACTGCAGTATCTGTTTCCTTTTACTTCCATATCCAATTTAATGGAGGAAGAGACTAGTCACTAGAGTTTCTGTTACTTGTACTTAGACTACTTGATGCATACGTAACAATGAATAGGAGAATTTTTGTAAAAAAAAAAAAAAAGGGTATAAAGCAAATTTAGGTTATGAATGGCTCTAAGACCTTTGTCGTGTTTTGTTCGATTGAGTTATATATCTACTTTCAGGATGAAAATATCTGCTTCATCTAATATGTTATGCTTAGGAGATTATTATCTCGATCTTGAGGATACCGATCTGTAATTCCATATATGGATGGTCCTGGTTTGATTTGTTTAAAGCACGATTGGATTAACGATAAATTACTTTTGATATTTGGTTTGTTTTTGTTGTTCGGTGTTATGTTAAATTAATGGATCTGCCTATAAATTGCCGAGTAATATGCAGCAAGCTGGTTCTTACATAGTTTATGGCCTGAAATTATTGGAATCACAGTCATTATCTTCATCGAGTCTATTTGTACAGTTTGCTGTAGTACCGGATCAGCTCGTCAAAATACATATAGATGGTATGTATTGAGTCTATAGACTTTTGTCTTGGTCGCTCATAAAAAGAAATGAATCTTAAGTGGAATCTGCGTTAACTGTCATAATTTTGAATCTTAAGTGGAATATTCATGATCAGTAAGAATGTGAGGTCTATGCCAATCTCAAGTTTTTTTTTTGTTTGACATCTCCGATAAGCAATTTTAGATATAATTTAGTTACATTTTTTTGTTATATAGTAAAAATTGACTAACATTACATATTTCCCAAAAACAATTTAATTAGATTTTAAAATAGTTTACATATATGTTTGATATATTCAAGATATCCTAGTAATTTTGGATTTAAACAAAAATTTGAAAAAACAGAGAAAGTTTTGAAAATAAAAATTCTAAAAGTAAATCAAAGTTCCTCTTTATTTTATCATTTTCTTTGTTCTCTAGTTTTGAATAGTAGTCTGTAGTAATATTATTTCTAAATTAAGAATTTATCTTCCCAAGAGAAATGAAGCTTTACGTGGTTGCCATCTTCTTTCTGTCTTTTCTTCTGTATTGGAAAGCTCTCAAGATTTGATCAAATCATCAAAAGAATAAAACTCGTCTCTTGTTCAAACTCCATTCCTTCTCTATCGATTCCCTGATCTCTGATATTCCCCACATCCACCATGGATCTTGCCCCAGAGGAGCTTCAATATCTCACCATCATAGGAATATTTCGTGAGTCAACCTCGATCCCAAAATATTCCCCAAGAACCTTCTACCTCATAACCCTAACCCTAATTTTCCCTCTCTCGTTCGCTATCCTCGCACATTCCCTCTTCACACAACCGATCTTAGCTCAGATCGACACTTACCCTCACGCGGATCAAGCTCAGACTCAACATGAATGGACCGTCCTCCTCGTCTTCCAATTCTGCTACGTCATCTTCCTATTCGCCTTCTCCCTCCTCTCCACAGCCGCCGTTGTCTTCACCGTCGCTTCTCTCTACACAGGAAAACCCGTTTCCTTCTCCTCCACGGTATCAGCGATTCCTCTCGTCCTCAAACGACTTTTCATCACTTTCCTCTGGGTTTCTCTCTTGATGCTCGCGTACAACACCGTGTTCTTGATTTTCTTGGTCGCGTTGATCGTAGCAATCGATTTGCAGAACGTGGTTTTAGCTGCCTTCTCATTGCTAGTGATCTTCGTTCTCTTCTTAGGCGTTCATGTTTACATGACAGCTTTGTGGCATTTAGCTAGCGTTGTCTCTGTTCTTGAGCCCATTTACGGTTTCGCCGCTATGAAGAAGAGCTACCAGTTGCTTAAAGGGAAGACATTTATGGCTTTTTCGATGGTTTTCATCTATCTTGCTCATTGTGGATTCATTGCTGGAGTTTTTGGTGCAATAGTGGTTCGTGGCGGAGAAGATAACGGAATTTTCACTAGGATAGTCGCTGGCGGGTTCTTGGTTGGTGTTCTTGTGATAGTGAATCTTATTGGATTGCTTGTGCAGAGTGTGTTTTATTACGTTTGCAAGAGCTTTCATCACCAGGAGATTGATAAATCCGCGTTGCACGATCATCTTGGTGGATATCTTGGTGAATACGTGCCTCTTAAGAGCAACATTCAAATGGAGAACTTTGATATTTGACATAACCGATAAATCAGGTTTTTTTTTTTTTGCAGTTTATAAATGTCTTGTATGTTTGTAATGTTTGTAACTTTTTTTTGAGACAGTGTTTTGTCCTTTTTACTTGCATAGTTGCATATCCAATTTAATGGACGAAGAGACAAGTCATTAGAGTTTCTGTTACTTGTATTTAGACTATTTGATGCATGCGTAACAATGAATGGGAGAATGTTTGCTAACAAAACAGAATGGGGTCTAAAGCAAATTTAAGTTATGAATGGCTCAAGACCCTTGTCGTGTTTTGTTTGATAGAGCTATCTAGTTTCAGGATGAAATAATCTCGGCTTCGTCTAAATATTCTTGGGAGATTATAATTTCGATCTTGAGGATGCAGATCTGTGATTCCCTATATGGATGGTCCTGGTTTGATTTGTTTGAAGCACGATTGGATTAACGGTAAACTTCTTTTGATATTTGGCTTGTTTTCGTTATCGGTGTTATGTTAAATTAATGGAACTGCCTATGAATTACAGAGTAATCTGCGGCAAGCTTGTTCGTATTTAGTTTATAACTTGGCTACAAAATTGTAATCATATGATGTGATTTCAGAAGAGACCCTTCTTTGTAAGTGGATGTAATATTGATGTAAATGCATTGGTCTAAAGCCATATAAACTTAGAAGTCTACGGTCTACCAATATTTGAGAATTGAGATCCTAGCTTCTTTGCAACTAGTAGATTACTCGTTTTAATTATATATATCAAGCAGCCCATTTTGGGACAGAAGAAACTACTAACTTAATCCGTGCAAAAACATGGCATATTTCACCCGACCTTGTGCCATATCAACGAAAATTTCACTGTAGAGAAGTAGAGGAGTTTTTAGAGTAAGATCTTTTTTGACAATTTGAGAACGATTGAAAAAAGTTTCGACTTACGAATATAGTCATTTTAAAAGTATTAAGAAGACCCATAAGTGTGATAATCTAAATTGAATATGGCCTGAAATTATTGGAATCACAGTTATTCTCTTTATCAGTCTATTTGTACAATTTGTTGTACTACCAATCATCTGGTCAAAATACATATGGATGGTATGTATTGAGTCTATAGACTTTTGTCCTAATCATATAATTTGGGAGCTCAAAGAAATGAATCTTAAGTGGAATATGCCTTACCTGTCATAATTATGGGCCGAATGATAAAGTTTTGTTTTTTTTGTCAACTATTTTCAAGTATGATAACGTTAGTTTATATCTTTTCCAGTACGGTATTATGTAAACTATAATTCTCAACCATCAAAATAAATAAAAATTGTCTTGATTGAATAATGTTTTCAGTTGTATCACACACAAAAAAAAAAAGAATAATGTTTTCAGTTAATGATTATAATTTATCATTAATTGTTGTTTTCGGTCAGATAATGCAATGTTGATTTTAAATGAAAAGTACAAAACGACTCAATTTAATTATTATGATTATTATTTTTTGCTTTTGGGGTCAAATTCTTCATAGTATTTCCAAATTCAATGAATATTATTATTTTCATAGTAATAAAAGGGACCCGTAACAAAATTAATAATACTGTTGTTGAATTTGGAATTATTGACCGCAGAAAAAAAAAGTACTATCGGAGGAAATAATTTAGCTTTATATATATCATGCACAACGTTTCAATATTAACACACCAAATGTGACGTTCACATATTTTAGTCCACGTACGTGCGTGCACACAATCCATATATTTTGTAAAATACATAGATGTGTTCTTTTCAGAATATACTCTTATATTTTATATGCTTTGCCATACATGAAAATGGTATAAGTAAGCTTCACGATTGGTTATACTCTAATGGAATTATTCATTTCGTAAACATACCACTTAGTACCCGAACATCTTACAAATTACTAATGATCTATTCTATGAAACCTTAAAATCAACTAACAATAGTTGAGATGATTCATACTTATTCTATACTTTTTCAAATCATATATTATTCTTAATAGTTTAGTTCCTTCCTATTAATTTTAGATGGAATTCATACCATCACCATCGGCACCAATAACTTATCTTTGGCCATCCACTACGTACGTCACAATTCATAAATTGCTCAATCAATAAAAATATCTACTTTTTTATTTGATAATCAATAGATATATAAACTTGTACTCTTCTCTATTACAATTATGTCATGTGAAGAATAAAGAGGTACTTTACTACTGACTACTGTTAATTTTTTTCATCAGTTTTTATAAAAGGAAGAAAAATTATTAGCAGATCCGATCAAGATGACAGTTTCTTTAACGTGGGTCTTCGACAGGCGGTTGTTAAATTAATAATATATCTCTTATTTTACCTGCAAGTTTCAGATAACAATTATATATATGTGCGTTATCTCATGCACGTTCTCTTTTGTGGAGAGATATGCATATAGGAATAATTTAAGTTATTTAACCAATATTATATAGGAAGGTTAGTTTTAATCAATTTTGCTACATAACTATTATGAGTCTTTGGCCTACTCTTTGTTAAATTATGCTTAAACCTTACTTGGCAAAACTAAATCCAGTTATTTACACACTCACAAAATCTACCATGGTCATTGATTTAATATATCCCACAGATAGACAGAATTCATACCATATATATATATATATATATATATATACCGAAGGTAGGACAGAAAGTAAACTAATTTTCAATAGCACAAAAAGTCAACTTACTTGGAAATTAATTATTATATCAAACACTATACACAATTATATTGAATAATTGTATTTGTAGGTAGAACGTGAAATGGTTTTCTTTTTGTTGTTATAATTAACATCAGCTAACACGATATTCTGAAGTAAGAATTTACATGTAAGAATAAAGTAGAAGTGCTTGTATCCTAAATGAAATCTGATCATATAATTTCTTCTTAGTCACATTTCTGTTCTACAATTTTTTTTCTATCACATCTTATCCGGCGGCTACACTTTCGTACCAAAAAGAAAAAAAAGGATATACTGGTACATGATTCTAAAAGTTGTGCGGGCTGCGTCAGGAAAACGAAAGCAAGACAAAATTAAATAAACAAACATACATATCTATACAGTATGAATAAACATTATGATTGTTTTGGCAATAAATATAAGAAAAATGAAATTTAATTTGTAGCGTACTCTATATTTTCTTCCTCGTCTTATCAAAAAGTTGGATATGTTATATGTCACAATCTGAAATTGAAAGTATATGCCATAATAATGCCAACGGTTGAAAAGAAGAAAAGTATATATACCCGAAACAAAAACAAAAAAATAAACAAAAAAAAAAAGAAAAAGAAAGAGAGAGAGAGAGAAAGAAAAAGAAAGAGAGTTTAACTGCTCGTCTCTCTCTCTGCCACTCGTCTTCAGTTTTGTCAGCGTCTTCATGAACTTATAAAGTTTCATCATTCAATCTTTGTCTTCATCTCTCTTCCCCTCTTTTCTTTTTTCTTTTTCTTTGGTCACTGTCTGTTGTATAATATCTGAAACAAAGAAAAAAAAAAGAGAAACAAAGAAATAAAGAGTAACAGAAAAAAAAACATCTTATAAAACCGTGTGCTTTTCGCGTAATCATCATAGTTGTTTTAAAAGATTCCTTTTGTGTATTTTTTTTTTCGAATTATCATTTTGATTGACTGATTCTGTCTTTTCGATAATTTAAGAATTTTGATAAAAAGGGAGGGTCCCTTTTCAAAAAAATTAAGGTCTTTTTTGGTGTAGCCTTTATCCAATCTCGTTAGAACCAGAGTAGATAAGACATTTAGTTATACTCTGTAATAATAAACTCGAGTCGCTTCTTATACTACTCAAGAAACCAAAAAAAAAAAGGTTTCAACTTTGGTCTCATCTCAGGTGAATTGACTCCAAATGATTCTCAATTTCTAGGCTTCGACTTGTTTTATCTGAGAAATCTAGAGGGGAAATTCGAGCTCTGTTGTTGTTCTCTGCTTACAAACAAAAATGGCGGAAAGGGGAGAAGCCTCCGTTGTTGTAGACGGAGAGAACACGATTGAAGAACGACACATAGGAGCTATGTGGGATTTAGAGCAGAAACTTGATCAACCCATGGATGAAGAAGCTAATAAGATCAAGGACATGTACAAAGAAAAGGCAAAGGTAATGACTTTTCTCTATACTCAAGAGTATTTGATGTTTACTCTGATTCAGTTTAGTGTAATAGAATTCGAGAAGTGGAGAAAAGTTTAGGTTTTTTCTTTTTAAATTATGCGTTTTTTTTTTGTTGCTATCAGGGCTTCTCGATGTTGATGCTACTGAGACTATCATTCCAAAGTCTAGGGATAGTTTACGGCGATTTAGGGACTTCTCCATTGTATGTGTTCTACAATGTATTCCCTGATGGGATTGATGATAGTGAAGATGTTATCGGTGCTCTTTCTTTGATCATTTACTCTCTTTTCCTTATACCTCTCATCAAGTATGTCTTCATTGTCTGCAAAGCTAATGACAATGGTCAAGGTAAGCTTCTTTAGCTTGATCCATGTTTTTCAACCGAACCGGTTCAGTTTATATATACATCGATCAATGTTTGTTTGCAGGTGGGACTTTAGCTATATACTCGTTGCTTTGTAGACATGCTAAAGTGAAGCTAATCCCGAATCAGCAACGCAGCGATGAGGATCTCACGACTTATAGTCGAACTTTATTCCCTGAAGGGTCTTTTGCTGCTAAGACAAAGAAGTGGTTAGAGAGTACACATTCGAGGAAGAGAGCACTTCTAGTCGTTGTTCTTCTCGGGACTTGTATGATGATCGGTGACGGTATCTTAACTCCAGCCATCTCTGGTAACTAGCTTTTCCCCTTTCTTTTCTTCGTTCACTTGACATGTTTGCTGGAATTTTTTAGTTTACAAATCCTTCTTTTTAACAGTTCTTTCAGCTACTGGTGGGATCAAAGTCATCAATCCAAAAATGAGCAGCGGTAACGTTTCATTGCACCTTATGTCAAGTTTAAGTTTCGGATTCGGTTTTAGTTTTTGATCACTTGCTATGTTCCTTTTGTGTTTGCAGACGTCGTTGTGCTTGTGTCTATTATCATATTAATAGGATTGTTCAGTATGCAACACTATGGTACAGACAAAGTCGGATGGCTCTTTGCGCCTATCGTTCTTATTTGGTTCCTCTTCATTGGAGCCACTGGAATGTACAACATTTTCAAACACGACACTAGCGTTTTAAAAGCGTTTTCGCCAACATATATATACTTGTACTTTAAAAGACGAGGAAAAGATGGTTGGATTTCGCTCGGTGGCATTCTTCTCAGCATAACAGGTAAATAAAATACCTTTATGACAATATGTTACGAGATTCTTTTGAAGATAAATCTCTAAAATGTTTCCTCTTAAACATTTGCAGGCACAGAGGCACTATATGCAGACATTGCTTATTTCCCGTTACTAGCGATACAGCTCGCCTTTACATTTTTTGTCTTCCCTTGTCTTCTTCTAGCATACTGTGGACAAGCTGCGTATCTTGTGAACAACAAAGAACATTACAAAGATGCGTTCTATGCATCTATGCCTAGTTAGTCCTCTTTTTCTTAAAAGCTTTTAATGGTTTTGAGAGTCATACTTAGTGTGCTCTTACTAAACACTCAAACTCTCTTTTGCTTTGAACTCCACAGATAGTGTGTATTGGCCAATGTTTGTAGTCGCGACAGGAGCTGCAATCGTTGGGAGCCAAGCTACGATCTCAGGGACTTATTCGATAGTCAAGCAGGCCGTATCTCATGGATGTTTTCCTCGAGTTAAAATCGTTCATACTTCCAAGAAGTTCATCGGTCAGATCTATTGCCCTGATATTAACTGGATACTAATGCTCGGCTGCATTGCCGTCACTGCTAGTTTCAAGAATCAGAGCCAAATCGGAAATGCATACGGTATGATTTTTAGCATTCATACCTGAACTGAGACCGTATGTTTATATGTTCTCTGTTTGGTCAAATCAGGGACTGCGGTTGTGCTCGTGATGCTTGCGACCACATTACTAATGGTGCTGATTATGCTGCTTGTGTGGCGGTGCCACTGGATCCTTGTCCTTATATTCGCCGTCTTATCACTCGTGGTTGAACTGTCTTATTTCTCGGCCGTGATCTTAAAGATCAATGAAGGAGGATGGGTTCCGCTAATCATAGCAGCGATCTCTCTTCTCATAATGTCGGTTTGGCATTACGCAACAGTCAAGAAATATGAGTTTGAAGTTCACAGTAAAGTTTCCATGAGTTGGATACTCGGTCTTGGTCCTAGTCTCGGTCTTGTTCGTGTCCCCGGGATTGGGTTAGTATACACGGAGTTAGCGAGTGGTGTACCTCACATCTTCTCACATTTCATCACTAACCTCCCTGCGATTCACTCTGTGGTAGTCTTTGTCTGCGTCAAGTACCTTCCGGTTTACACCGTCCCTGAAGAAGAGAGGTTTCTTGTCAAGAGAATCGGACCAAAGACATTCCGAATGTTTCGCTGCGTAGCTAGGTACTGTCCTTCTCTTCTTCTCTTGTTCTTTAGACAAAAGAGTTTTTGAAGACCGTTGAGATCTCAGAAACTGTTTTTTATTAGGTATGGTTACAAAGATCTGCACAGGAAAGACGACGATTTTGAAAACAAACTGTTGAATAGCCTCTTCGCGTTCATCCGAATCGAAACAATGATGGAGCCAGGATCAAACTCAAGCACCTACAGCAGCGCGTATTCGGTCAACCATACACAAGAATCCAGAGATCAATTGGTCCATAACAACAACCACCACAATAGCAACAACAACGACAACAACAATCATAACAACATGGATATGTTCTCATCGATGGTGGACTACACTGTCTCGACTTTAGACACGATAGTTCCCGCTGATTCACCGCATAACGCAATGAGTTTCAGTCAGAACAACACGGTGGAGGAAGAAGAGGAGGACGAGTTGGAGTTTCTAAAGACTTGTAAAGAGTCAGGGGTTGTTCATATCATGGGAAACACTGTGGTGAAAGCAAGAAATGGATCATGGCTTCCCAAAAAGATTGCGATTGACTATATCTATGCGTTTCTTGCTAAGATTTGTAGAGAGAATAGTGTTATCTTACATGTTCCTCATGAAACCCTTTTGAACGTTGGGCAAGTCTTTTATGTTTAGTTTTGTTTTTTTCTCATTTTTTGTAAGATAACTACCAATCAAAGGGAATCAAAGGATACCAATATTAAGGTTATACCTCATAAACTGTTATTACTGGCCTTGGTCACACAGAATTTCTCTATCAAATTGAATCTATTACATGTATTAGAATTAGAAGTCCTGATCTAATCCGAAGAACCAAACATTATAGATCTCTAGTTATACTTGGTGATATATATTCCATAAATAAGGCTATGATCATGATCCATTTACTTCAAATCATTAAATTTTAAGTGGATGTTGCATTTTTTTGTTTGGCCAATGCAACAAATTTTCTTTGGCCATCTAAGTAGCAATGCTGAGAAATTGATAAAAAATAAATTGTCTTTTTGAAATTTGAGCTATAGTGATGTTGACATAGAGCTCCACTTAGCACTTGGCAGATAACCTTTCCTGGACTCCAATGTTCCCTTAACACACAGTTTGTATAACAAGCCCCTTCATAATCCGCGTAGTGAGTTATTCATCAATCTATCATTCTGTTCGATGACCGTCCAAACATGTTCAATTTTCCAAAATCGTGTTTAAGAGATACTACATCAGACACTGTGTTAAAAAAAAAAAAAAAAAAAAAAACTACTAGGAGACAATATTATGAGAAATTGTGATAAAATGTACAATCTAAGCATATTCTTTCACATACTATATTTAGTTTTATCAAATTGATGTAAATTGATGATATGAAAAAGAATATCTATTAAAAAACTGAATACGGTCTTATGTCGGAGAGCATTCAACATTAAATATCAACTTTGAACTCTTTTTTTCTCCTATGGAAATTCAATTGAGAAGTACAGATTGATTTTAACACTACATCTGACCAGAGGACCAATAGAAATGAGAATATCACAAAATGCCATTTTATTCAATGATTTTCTTAATTAGACGTCGTAGCAAATTATTGACCCATTCAACGCTAAACACGTAGTAACTAATTACCTGTCTTCAATAAGGTTTTTTTCTATTTTGCTTGAGCACTTAAACCGGATGGTTCAAATTCGTAATGATTGAACGATTTCATAGCCTACAGCTAAACCGATGTAGCACATAATGTCAGATTGGGAACGGAACCAACGCACACTACAAAACAAATATGTTCGAGTATTTCTTATAGTTTTTATTTTTCTTTTGTCGGCATATAGTTCTCTTACCGGTAAACCAAATTTTTGTTTCTTATCTTGAAGGGCTTAGACCACCTCCAATGGTACAAACCCTTTCTAGGTTCTTAAAAATATTTTAGTTATAAATTTTGAAAATTTTAAATTTAAAAACCCACCAAAAGGTAATTAAAATTATCCATCTCCAATGATAAAAACCCCAACTTGAGATTTTGCCTTCTCCGTCGTATACCTCACGGCGGACGGGTTTGAGTTCATCGGAGAAACCTCCGTCCATAGGAGCGGTACCGGGAATGGAAGGATAAGCATCGGAGGTGGCGGTGTAAATGGGAAGAGAAGTGACGAAGAGGAGTGTGAGGAGGAGGAATAGTCGAGGAATGGCCATTGTTTATGTTTGCTTTTCCCATTTCGATCATCTCCAAGAAGAAGAAGAATAATCCATTTTTGGGCTGTTCCTTACTTTCGTTTATGGGCTTCCATGTCTGGTTCCACTGCACTAATCTTCTTCTTTTTCCATAATCAATGCATAAGAGAAGGAGAAGCAAAAATCAAACTTTCATTGAATCACACCACAGTTTTGGATGAAGAGAGAGAGACACAATTTTTTTTTATAACCAATAGAAAAAGGACACGTATGGAGTTCTAATCAACTCTAAAACCTCTTTATATAGAATCGGTTCTGATCTTTTTTTTTCTTTTTGAATTATTTTTTTGGTTTTTTTCTATAACAACCTCTCATTAAAACCTCCGTTGGAGGTGCTCTTACATTTCGGGACAACTAAATCGAACCGGTAAAAAGATATGACCCCGGTTTGGTCATGTTATTGACCCTAGCTAGGATTCAAAGGAAGTTTCCCGTTTGAGAAAGAAAATATCTTGATCAGTCAATTACAAGACTCTTTATAAATGTCCTCACAAGTAACTTATATAATTATAATTAAGAACATTACAAGAAAATTCAAGACTATTAAATGGAGATATGGTGAGGCAATATAAAGGAAACACTTTAGCATAGAAAAACGAAATATAGAGGAAACGAACGAAGACAAAAGAAAAGAAAGATTCATAGTCAAAACAATGGAGACCACGAAAGGCGAATCTTCTACCTTGGGTTACGAGTTCGCCGGAGTTAACGTCGACGACGGAAAATCTAAGCCAGTGATATTAACCGATGGTTTGTTCGGAAAGAGAGACATGATTAAATTCATGTTGTTGGTCACGACCGTGACACTTTCTTGCCTATTATTCTACAAATCTGCAAATAATCCACTCAACATGGTGTCTCCATGGAAGACCGATTGTTATTCTTCAAAAATCACAAACGAGACTTCCTTAGAAACGGTGAGTATATTACATATCACATATGTCTAATGATAGTTTAAATACGTCAATTAATATAGTTAGAATATTAAATAAGATTTACAAAAGTTATGCAAGGATAAGGAATTCCTGATATTATTTTGTTAGAATGAACTTTGTGGAGATCGACTTGAACATATAATGCTTATTGTCATTAGGGAAGTTAATATTTACGTAGATTTCCTTATTGCAATAAGTAAATTTTCTATTTTCATGTTTGTAGAGAACTTGTTAGTTAATTTGCAACTTTGTATAAATAAACATATTAATTGGTCATTTAATTAATAGGAACTAAAAAACCGTTGATGCACTTGTTTACGCCAAAATCGGACGTTTTCTAAATGATCGAAAATATCACACACTCAATTTCAGGTTAAGCTCCAGAATCTAAAATATTCGGTTGCATGCTAAACCGATCTTTAGTATTGAACAATAAAACAATTAATGAAAATTACACTGCCGTCATTTATTTTATTGATATTGTTAATCTTAACTATATATATTAGGTACAAAAGAGGGAGCCGGTTTCAGAATTAGAGAGAGTACTGATGAATGCCGCTATGGAGGATAACACGGTGATCATCACGGCGTTAAACCAAGCATGGGCCAAACCAAACTCAACATTCGACGTGTTTCGAGAGAGTTTTAAAGCCGGAATAGGAACGGAGAGACTATTGAAACACGTGATCGCGGTTTGCTTGGATAAACATGCATACGATCGGTGCATAGAGGTTCATCCTCATTGCTACTTGATTAACGCCACAGATTCAGACCAACTCTCCGGTCCAAACCGGTTTATGACGCCTGGTTACTTGAAACTCATTTGGCGGCGAATGGATCTTCTTAAGCAAGTTCTTGGATTAGGATACAACTTCATCTTCACGGTACATGAATTATCATTTCTCTTCTCTTATATTACATAAAGTTAGTTAGTAAATATTATATTAGCTACATGTTTTTCTTTCTTTCAAATGTGAGATTTTTCTCTATACATTGAATTAGATAAGTTTCCGCGAATTTTCTAAAAAGGTTTTTAACGTTATAACTTAAAGAAAAAAACTATTAATAATATGGTAAGAAAAATGATCTACTAAATGCAAAATATTAGTATTTGATCTAATTACACTGAAATCTAAATTTTTAAGATTCTTTGGGGCGTTTGAATAGAAATGACATAACATTTGTAATTTTAAGAAGACTATACGGAGATCTGGCTATAAGAACACATGAATTGTTAATCTGTGAAATATATATATGTACCTATGGAGAACAACATGTCTTCAATTATATATAGGACTTTTTTGCAATCGTTTTCGTTTGCTAGATTTTACTTTTTCTTGAGGGTTTTACATTTGACTATCGAGATTCTTTGTTCTGTTCTTATTAGTGTACCTCTGACTTCCAGTTATTACGTTTCAGTTTCGTTGATATATATATATATATTGAATCATTGATTCATTCATATTAGGTGGCTGGTTAGGACACGAGGGTAGAGGTTAACTCAGGATTTTATGAACCACTTCAATATAAATATCAAGGAACCAATATTCAAGATTGTAACGTTTTTAACACCAAAAAAAGAGAGAAAGATTGTAACGTTTTTGTTTGCGTGTGTACATATAGTCATAGAGAGGTTTTATTCAACCATATATATATTGAAAATATGTATTATTTTACATATAGTTTGCGTGAGTGCATATAGTTCTAGATGTAAAATAAGATTATAAAATGAAAATATCTTAAGATAGCAGTACTTTATTTTACATTATCGTAATTGTCATCATATTACTATAAATTTTTAGCACCAAAATAAAAGGTTGCAACAAATATAGTAAGTTTTTTTAATTTTGGTCCTTATACATATCTTGTTCGATTGCTGGAAATTGTATATGATGATTTTGAAGTGTATAAATGATAAGTTTTTTTGTATATAGGATGCAGATATTTTGTGGCTTCGAGATCCATTTCCTAGGTTTTTCCCAGACGCCGATTTTCAGATATCGTGCGATGATTACAATGGAAAGCCATCGGACAAAAATAATCACGTGAATTCCGGATTCACATACGTCAAAGCGAATAACAAAACGTTAAGATTTTACAAATTCTGGATCAGATCGAGTCGAAGGTTCCCTGGCAAACACGATCAAGATGTGTTCAACATTATAAAAAACAATCAGTTCGTCGTGAAACTTGGAATCAGCATAAGGTTTTTTGATACGGTATACTTTGGAGGGTTTTGCCAGCCGAGCCGGGACATCAACGTGGTCAACACAATGCATGCTAACTGTTGTATTGGTTTGGACAACAAAGTGAATCATCTAAAGGCTGCTCTTGAAGATTGGAAACGATACGTATCATTGAATACGACCGTGTCCAAGACTAAATGGAATATTCCAGCTAGGTGTGGTTATTAAAGGTTGTGAGCACAGTCGTAGATTACTGTTATTAAGCTAGTTTCGTTAAGAATCTTAAGATCATTTTAAGTTGTGATCTCAGCCACATATTGTTTTATTAGCGAGTAAGCTATCAACTTCAGTACCTATATTATTTTTTAATGAATTAATTGACTCAATCACTTTGTGAAAGAAGTAAACGGGAGAAATAAGAGTATACATATATAATATATACTACTATATATGTGAGCATTGGTATATAGTGTATATATATGTATAACTGAAACCACGACTAATCGGAAATAACGTGATCAAACAAAATCAACAGCCACGTGTTGAGACTATAATGGAAGAACTAGTCCATTAATGGGCATCAATTTCAACAAATAAAGTAAAACCTTTTGGATGAACAAAACAAAAAATGCAAAAACCCCAACCCATTAATCCCTTTCTTACGTTTTTTGATCCCTTCCTTACGTTTTTTTGTCGTCTATCCCTTATTATGTGTACTCGACTTTATGATAGTAATTTGAATGATTAAACCATTAAAAATCACAATTTAAGTATACTTTTCATGTAATGTTGAAGTTCTAAAAATAATACTCCCTCCGGTTTTATATAATTGTCGTTTTAGAGATTTTTTTTTAAAAAAAATTAATTGACGTTTTCAAATTTCAATGCAAAATTTAATGATTTTTAATATTTTATGAAAATTTTTATTCTGCAGAAAATTATTTTATTGGTTGAATTGTGTTTAAGTGTATAAGTAATTGTGTATTTCTTTTAGGAAATTAATAAATTAAATGTTTTATTAATCTATGTGCATCTTTTTAAGACGGCAATTAATAAAAAAACAGAGGGAGTATTTAAGAGAACTTGTGGGTTTGGCTTAGACTCGCAAACAAAGAACAGAGACTTTTTATGTCGGAAGCCGGAAGGTTTGAAGTAAAAAGAAGAAAAGGAAGACATTTTCGATCGGTGAAAATAGATGGTGTGATCTTTACTCAGTGAGTCTAAAGCAAAGACTGTTGATGCACTAGAGTTTTTTTCTCAAAGTTGATGATATTAAAATTAAATAAATAAAACCCTCATAAAAAGTAGTATAAGATATTCTTGTGCCCATTTTTCATCCACCAAATCATTCCTCTCTCGGATCATTTATGTTTCTCTCTGATTATTTGCTGTGACGCACTATTTTCCATCATCTGACTAGTAAATTAGCAATATTCGGAACTTAGAACTCGTACACGATTCTGTCAATCTATATATAAATCACTTGAATAAATAATTTGGAGTTGGTGTGTTCTGTTGATTTTCTACACTCTAATTACAAGAGAAAAACAAAATTGATTTGGAAAAAACAAGTACTCACTAATAAAAAGAGATGAACTTCAGAATAAAAACAAAGCCCTTTACAACAGTTCCAGTAATGACATTTGCCTTAACCATTTGTACTTAATCATAAATTTATAAGAGCCGACAAAATAAACAGAGAGCAAAAAAACGGAAGAAACGCTTTTTTTTTTTGGTCAAGCGGAAGAAACGCTTTAAACCCTTCCAAGAACACATGAACTCTTCTTCTTCTTCTTCTTCCCCATCGTCTCCTTCCAATTTTATTGATTTGGGATCTGTCATCGGACAAAAAGAAGTGAAGAGAATCCTGGTCTTGTTTCTAGGTTTAGCTGCTTTATGTCTTCTTCTTTACAAAACTACTTATCCTCTTCGTCAAGAACTCGATGTCAACAGACTCACATCTCCTCGCCCATTTCACGATCACACATCCTCTTCCTCTTCTCCACAAACTGTGAGTTTTATTAATAATTTAATTCATATGTCTCGAACCTCGATCTGTACTTTGTCTGAAATGGGTTTAATCTCTTCTTCTTCTTTTTTTCTGGTACCTTTCAGAGACCAAAATCGATCAGTTTTAGAGAAGTTCTGGAGAATGCGTCGACTGAGAATCGAACAGTTATTATAACAACGTTGAACCAAGCATGGGCAGAGCCAAACTCTCTGTTCGATCTGTTTCTTGAGAGTTTCCGTATCGGACAGGGAACACAGAAGTTACTTCAACACGTGGTTGTGGTTTGCTTGGACTCTAAGGCATTTGATCGGTGCTCACAACTTCACCCTAATTGCTACTATTTAGAAACACCAGGAACTGATTTCTCCGGCGAGAAACGCTTTGCAACTCCTGATTACCTCAAAATGATGTGGCGGAGAATCGAGCTTCTCACACAAGTGCTGGAAATGGGGTATAATTTCATCTTCACGGTACTCATCTTTATCCTCCATCTCAAATTTACTGTTCTTGTTTACAAATCTTGTGAATCAATCTATGATCAAGAAACTCTATGTGCATAATTTACGGTCGTCTTACAGGAGGGTGCTTACATTTGCAGTAGCTTAGGACCTATACCAAAATTGACGTAATTTATTTATATATTTAAAACTAAAATCCAAAATGTTTGAAGAAAATTATTTACACAGAATTTATTGTCTGAATTTAATACATTACACTAAACAGGACCCAGTTACAAAGAAAGAAAGAAGTACAACTAACACTACATCTACCAAACTAATGAATGGTAGATTGGTAGTCCATTAATAATTGAAATTTTCACAATAACAACTAACGAATGGTAGATTGGTAGCTAGTTACGTTGTTATTAGCTAAGGACCATGGAATTCACCACGTAGTCATTTCAATCATAGTTAGCTAATTTGGCCGCATTACATAGCAAGAGTACTTGCATTTTTACAGACTCAGAAATTAGTCTAGACCTAATTTGGTTTAGAATCTCAGATTATCCCCAAACAAAACATGAAATCTATAAACTTTTAGTCTCTTCAGATCATTATTTTTATTTTCTTATAATAATTTCAGTGGATTAAACCCAAAATTATTCTCTTCAGATTACTTATCCCACTTATGTAGTCCATTGGGCCTTCTAATTTAATATAAGCTGCTGTTCAGAAAAAAAGAAAACCCAAAATTATTGTGTAAATGTGTGATTTTGCCGGAAAAAAAATATTGTGTACATGTGTGAACTTTGAAAAATAAAGTAAAAACATGTGTGAGTCAATGGTATTTTTATATTAAGCAATTCAATTAATGCATAACGATGCTATTTTTGAATATTACCCTATATATATTTAGGATGCAGATATAATGTGGCTTCGGGATCCATTTCTTCGGCTATATCCAGATGGAGATTTTCAGATGGCGTGTGATCGATTCTTCGGTGATCCTTATGACTCAGACAATTGGGTAAATGGAGGTTTTACCTACGTGAAATCAAACCATAGAAGCATCGAGTTCTACAAGTTTTGGTACCAATCTCGTCTTGATTATCCAAACTTACATGACCAAGACGTGTTCAACAAGATCAAACATGATTCTTTAGTCTTAGAGATTGGAATCCAGATGAGATTCTTTGATACGGTTTACTTTGGTGGGTTTTGTCAGACCAGCACAGACATAAACTTGGTGTGTACGATGCATGCTAATTGTTGTATTGGACTAAAGAAGAAGCTTCATGATCTTAATCTTGTTCTTGATGACTGGAGAAAGTATTTATCTTTATCCGAACAAGTTAAGAACACGACTTGGAGTGCTCCAATGAAGTGTTTGTGAATTGAAAGACGCGACTCGAATTTGGAATGAAGAACATTGGGGTTGTTTAGTTTGTGTAGAGAAAAAAAAGTGTTAAAATATAATTTGTGTTGTAAAGAAAAAATATTTTTCATTGCAAGACATATATTTTAGAAGCTATGCTTTTCGATTACTAAGATGTTTTGAACACTTTGGTTCATAATTTCCACGAATCAAGAAGCAAACCGGGTACATCTAGTTTCCTCTCTAATATTGAGGACTCGTACGTGCGTAAACACTCACTCAATTAAAAAAATTTATGAGCCTTTCTAACCAAAGAAATGAATCAGTGTCTTTCCATCCAATTATTTCATTTGTGGGCCAGAAAACACATTTAGTGTCCGAAGGTATCTGAATCCAAAACAGTAGGTGAGCCTTCTTAAATGCCAGCGACATTGCCGAAAGAACATAGTTGCACATGTTCCTTCCTGCAATGGAACATTTTCCACTAAAAGAGGGATTGGTAAAACCAAACAAGTTAAACATTTTTTTTTACTTACCATGATTTTTTTGTAACAACTCCATAAAGGAGTAAACATTTTTTTCTTTATTTACCATGATTGGAAGTACACTTGTTAACTGAATTTTGTATCGCAATAATATGTCAAGATGTTCTTACATGAAAAAAAACAAAAAAAACTTGGAATTTAACTACGTGAATGAAGTCTATTTTGTAAATTTGTGACAATCCCTCTTCAAGAATCAAGAGGTTACTGATCGAAAAATTCAGTCTTCCAAAGATTTATGTAAAGTAAAGGGATAACTATGATATGCATTTTCAGTGCTAACATATATCTTGAAATGTTGGGATACATTAGAATTGACATCTACATAGAATGTAAAGTTTTGTGATACAGGGTAACATTTTTTATTGAAAGAAACCTATAGCAACATTGGTGTATTATTGCTCCATGCTCTGTGGAGATATATTTTCGACTATTATCAATTGTTGTATATAGAAAAATTCACCAATTCAATCTGAATGTTTTTTCTTACAAGCACTTCAATATATTTCTTATCATTAAGTTCCCCAGCAAAAAAAAAAAAAGATAAATAAAGATTCTTGACCTCTGAAAAGAAAAGACCCTTACTTTGATTTTTATTAAAACTAGAAGAGAACCCGCGCAAATGCGCGGACTTTTTTTCTTCTTAAATTTGTAATTTAATTTTTTTTTAATTTTAAATTATATTAATTCATAATTTTTTTATTTACTATTTTGTTTTTTTTTTTTACAAAAATTTTACTATATCTATTTTTCATGGTTTTAAATTCTGTATATTTTTATGTTTTTGTTGCTATTTTCTTTATTTTGTGTGACATTCTTCTCTATATTTCGGTAATTCATTACATCTTTATTTATTTATTAATTATTTTGTGTGTCTATAGCTTTTTTGTGTCTTATATTTTATAAAAGTCTTTTAAATGTTTTTTTTTTGTTTTTGTTCCCATAATTTGTTATTTTTCACTTCTATATTTG
>OVBI01002184.1:0-23071 GCA_900406495.1 Sisymbrium altissimum | reverse complement strand
TCGGTGAGAACTGAGAAGAGATGTCGAAATCTGAAAATTGATTTACGACGGTGGAGAAAAAAAGGATTTATGTTTTTTAGTTGAAAAAAAAACTCAAAATACGACGTCGTTTTAACAAATACTTATCATAAAAAAAATCCTACGGGTACCCTAAACCCTATACGTAAACCCTATAGGGTAATCTAAATAAAGGATACCCGCCCATAAAAACTCCGCGTGTTTTTAATAAAAAGGGTAAAATATGAACTTAACATATTAATAAAGTTATAGGGTACCCTACGGATAAAAACCCTATTTAACATCCCTAATCATGCTTCAGGTTGTGTTATAAAAAGTCACAGAGATATTTACTGACTTAAATCTAGTTGGATATTCACAAAGGTATTATAGCATGCTACCAAACTACATAAAGATATATAACTAGCTAGACCCATGAATACGCTTCTGACTTGTAAAATCGGTTGTTGATATATCAAGGAGATATGTCTAATTCTTAAAATACAAGGTGAGGAATCAGTACCATGGTCTAAAGCGATTGGGCTTAATACAAAATTTGTGGTAAAGTCGATATAACATAACTTCAACTAACTAAGATTTTACATAACCTCATTAAGAGTTTAGTTACATTAGAAAATGATTGGATACAAAGTTCTGACTATGGTACTTCCATGTTTTAGAGGAGACTCATAGTAGCCATTAACGTGCATTCTCGTCATCCTTGTAAAACCACAAACAACCCCAAATGAAATCTAAACCAATCAATCAAAACTTCATCAAAAGATTCAATCTTTCCCACACAAGAAAAAATCTTGATTTCTGATCATCTCTCTGTTTCCATCCAATGAAACTCCTTTCGAATCCACTAACCTTCCCCTTCTTCACATCTAAACCTCAAGATTCAAAACCTTTCTTCAAACCCACCAAAGTCTCCGTCCAGACTCCTCCTCCTGACTTCGACTTCCGCAACGAGCTCGCTTCAGACTCACGCGCCGCAATCGCAAGTACTTTCCCTGAGCTGCTCGACCTCGCTGACAACGGGACGCTGATTCTTGTTCAGAAGCAGAGTTTCGGCCCCACTCCAGCTTGGCGTAAGGAGTTCGTTGAGCCGGAGTCTATTTGGCTCGTTGGTACTTCCCATATCTCGCCGGAGTCTGCTGCTGACGTTGAACGAGTCGTACGCACTGTGAAGCCTGATAATGTCGCTGTTGAGCTTTGCCGTAGCAGGAAAGTCGCTTTCTTTATTACTCCTTAGGTTTGAGAATTTGTTTGTTAGCAGAGAAAATTGATGAAAGTTTGATGCTTTTTGTACAATTGGTGACGTAATCACTTGTGCTCTGTGATGAGAGAAGAGAGGGAATTAGGTTTCACATTGCTGAGCTGAATGTTGATGTTGCAGAGCTGGGATTATGTACACTTCGAGTGTCGGAGAGGAAGACAAGAACTTAAAATCTGGAGCGTTGTCATTGACAGGAACAGGCTTTCTTGGTGCTGTTGGCCGGAGCTTAGACTTAGGTAAACTAATAAAGGCCTCACCTTTCTCTTTCCCTTACTTTGTGCTTCAGTGTTGATGAATGATTGATTTGTATGTGTGTGTGTTTATGTTGGGATGATTGATGATAGGAGGCCAAACAGCTTTGGCTTTACGACTTCTCTTGGCGGTTTTCTCTTCCAAATTATCTTCTGTTGCTGACCGTCCTTTCGGGGATGAGGTAGGTACTCTTCTTTGAGAAGTCAGAAGTCTGGAGTTTGTGAGACTGTTATTGATCAAACTTTTTGCTTGCTGTTTGTTTGCAGTTTCGTGCTGCTAGGAAAGCGTCTGAGGAAGTTGGTGCACAGCTGGTTCTTGGAGACCGACCTATCGAAATAACAGTAATGCTAATCGAATCTTTATAAGCAAACGCTCGTTTTTAAGTTGCGTATATATGGCTTTGAAACCAATTGACATGGCTCTGATAACGTTGTAGCTTCAAAGGGCGTGGAACTCGTTGAAATGGGGAGAGAAGCTTAATTTGGTAATGGCTGTGACTCGGGCAATCACATCGTCATCCGGTATATCCAAAGCCGAGCTTAAGGTTTTGGTTCTCTTTCCTGGACCTGACTTTCCTTCAATTTTGAGAAGATTAAGCTGCAATTTTCAGTTATTTTGCAACAGGAACAAGAGAGCGATGAAAGTAATGGAAGTTTGCAGCTATACGAACGGCTAAGTTTCTCATTCCCATCTCTCCTACAGCCACTAATACACGAAAGAGACACCGTAAGTGACACCTAAGAGAGTAAGAGTGAGCATAACCAAACCAAACATAAAGAAGAGTGTTGATGTCCTTAGTTCAGTAAAAATTACTCAAAACCTTGTCGATAATGATTGGTATTGAGACTGCTAAAAAGTGTAGACACTTCTTGTCGATAATGATTGGTATTGAGACTGCTAAAAAGTGTAGACACTTCTTGTCGATAATGATTGATATGTGTTTGATATGGCAGTATCTTGCTTGGTCGTTGAAGAGGAGTAAGGCGGTGAATGGGTGTAAAACAGTGGTGGGTGTGATAGGAAAAGGACACATGAACGGTGTGATCTACGCATTGGTCTCGGATTCTGGTGATCTCCGGTTTAGGGATTTGGTGGGAAGAGGAGATTCATCTGATGGTAGTACTACATCGGACGGGTGGATTCAAATGGTTTTGAAGAGTCTTGCAAGAGATACAATTATAGGGTTTTTGTTATGGGAGTTATATGATCAGTATCTCAAGTTTATGATGATGAACCAAAGCCCTTCATGATATATATATTACAAAAAAACAGAACCAGCCTTGCAAATCCAAAAAGTGTATAAAATAATCTAATTGAGTATAGATATTTGATTCTTCCTTCTTCTAGATTTTGTCAAGTCAAACTACAAAGAACTTGCCAGTACAAGTACAACTACGAAAAGGTGTCTTTCTTTTTGTTTTTCAATTAATTTTTTTTGTAATGAAATCTTGTATAAGTTTTAGTGTTTTCAACTACAAAGACCTTGCAAGTACTCTCTATATGTCAAAGCCAAAAAGTACAGTCTGTCTTTTTTTTTTTTTCCTAATTCAATCTTGTCTCGTCTTCAAATGTTGTATATAAATTTAATTTTTGTGACGTTAATATTTGCTATTAGAGCATTATTATCCCTAAAACTGATATAAGTTTGTTATAAAAAATAAACTAATAATATTTTAATTAGAATAGTAACTGAATCAATAATAAAAGAACACATGGCAAATTGGTTTCTTATATCATCTTCAAAGTTTTCAAAAACTATCAAATAAGAAACTTTGATATTCTCTCTCTTAATTTCTTTTTAATTTTTATTTATTCAAATCATAAGAAACTCTTTTAAAACCTACCTATAATCATGCTCTTAGCTACCCGAAGTTTCTTAGTTGGAACTTGGAAGACAGAGTAAGATTCTAAATTCATTTTATTTTGTTAAATTGTTAAGTTAATAAATAAATATACAAAAATATATTTTGACTTTAAATAAGTTAACATCATTTTAGATTAATATTGCAACGTATTTTTAAAATGAATATGATAGCAAATATAAAATGATTTATTAAGTATTAAAACTTCAGTTAATAATAATGTTTTAATGTTTGTTAAAGAAAAGTCAGGCTTTGGAGCGGATCCTAGCTGTATTAAAGACAAAAAGGCCAGTTTTAGACTTAAATATTTTTCTTTTAGAAATAACTTAACTATCAATAAATAAATAAAAAAAATATATATATATATATATATAAGATATCTGTTACACTTTCATTATCTCTTTTGAGCCTCGAAGAAAGCAACAACAAACCAAAAAAAAAGAAAAATCTAAGAGCTTTGCTTCTTCTAGGGTTTCGACTTTTCGACGGCCGGTAAGGTTTTCGACCGCTCTCGTTAAAGGTAAAAATCGAAATTAGAGTTCGTTGTAGATAGTTCTAGATCTCTTTGATTCGATCTCTGTTTGGGTTCAGTTTGGTCTCTTTTCTTTTTTCTTGTTGGCCAAAATTAAAATCGGTTTATATGTTTGTTTGCAGTTTGAATTCTTGTTGTGATGATTGCGTTTGATTGTAAAGTATTATACTTTATAGCTTCTCTTTGCTTTGTTTCTTGGTTTTGGTTTCTCTTATGAATGACCTCAGATCTGAGGTTTTGTCATCTGCTATGGAGCTGAATTGGAATATGCATAAAGTAGCTGCCTTTTTGTTTTATAATGATGAGATGTTGATTGGTTTTGTGATGATTGGAGTTATGAATATGAAATCTTGGAGGAGATTTGATTGAAATTGTTGCTGTGGGTAGGTTTCTGTTATATTGTTCATGGTTTTTGATTGTTAGTTGAAAGTACACAACTTAGATTGATGTATACATGAAACAAAGTTAGTCAATTTAAACAAGTCCATATGCTTCTCTCTTGAAGTGTGTTTTGATTTGGTGGAAATTGGTCCTCTGTATTTGGTGTATTTGGAGAATTTGGAGAATGCCTGTTAAGATCTTAGAAGTATCTTCTGTAGTTTAAAGGGAGCTATAAGATCGTTTGTGTTGTGTTGTGTTGTGTTTGCAGGAAAGAAAAGATGAGGCCTGTGTTCTGTGGCAACTTTGAGTATGATGCTCGTGAAGGTGATCTTGAGCGGCTTTTCAGAAAGTACGGGAAGGTGGAGAGGGTTGATATGAAAGCTGGTAAGTCTTTAGCCTCTTCTTGGTTTTTTATGTTCTCTTAGTTTTTTCTTTCTCCTTTGTGGTTAACTTGAATGAGCAAAGAAGTCTCGTAAACCACTACAAAATCCGATGAGCAAGCGAAATTCAAACTCATCGTTCATTAAAACCACTTACGCGCTCATACCATGAGAATCTCTGGTGTACCGCTCTTGTCACCGTACCTTTCGAAGTGTGTTCTTTGCATCCCCCACGTTACACCATAGAGGCACTTCCGTATCCCCATGGGTTCTTCAGTCATCCGTATCTGCTTAGCCACTTGAAGCACACGGCAAGAAGTTGAAAAGAGTAATTTTAGGGTAAAAAAAAAACGCCATACTCAACATTTTCTTTGGCGCAGGAATTGTTTTTCCAATCTTGGGATGCCCATTCTCCCACCAAGGCCATTGATGGACCATAAGGAAAAATCCATTTCCTGCCAAAAAGAGTCGTCCCTCATCCGCAATGGCACTACCACCTTCCCATATCCCTCCGACTTAGTTGCATTTCATTCCCTCATGACCTTTTGTTACTCTTGGACATGCCTCTTTGGTAGAATCACACAAACCTCTCGTAGCAGAGGCCAGCAGATCAAATGGAGTGTGCACACCACCTTATTTCTGTTCACGATACCGTCCTTGATCCCAACGTTTTTCTTCATTGACAAAATTAATTCCATAATGCAAGGTCTGTAAACTGCTTCACTAGTTACTTATAGTTTGCTAGGCTCTAGGGAATTTTGGAAATGTACTTGTGGCAGTAGATAGTAAAGGTTAAGGGCTTTTCTGATGCTGCCGAGTGAAGGAGGACGGTCTTCGTGTTGGAAAAGTCCTTTTGCGGGAGGTTACTTAACTTGTTTTAGCTTCTTGAAGTCTTCTTATGTTCTGATTTCAGTTTTTCTTCTTTGTTTCTTTCCTCAGGGTTTGCTTTTATCTATATGGAAGACGAAAAGGATGCTGAAGATGCCATCCGTGCGCTTGATCGCTATGAATTTGGCCGTAAGGGACGCAGACTCCGTGTTGAGTGGACAAAGGTAGGATTGGTTATATCATTTTCAGACTTGCTATGAGAACGGATTTGCTGATGGAATGAAATGGTTTCCATAGAATGAGCGTGGAGCTGCTGCAAGATCAGGTGGCTCAAGGAGATCATCGTCTGGCATGAGACCTTCCAAGACTCTGTTTGTTATCAACTTTGATGCAGAGAGCACTAGGACACGAGACTTGGAGAGGCACTTTGAGCCCTATGGGAAAATCGTGAACGTTAGAATCAGAAGGAACTTTGCATTTATCCAATACGAGTCCCAAGAAGATGCCACCAGAGCACTGGATGCCACAAATTCGAGGTTTTTTTCTCCTTCTTTCCATTTCACACACTTACACGTGTCAAATGATTTTCCTTAGTGTCAGCTTTAACCTTCTATTATCTGGCGTTTTCTTGTTTTGCAGTAAGCTGATGGATAAGGTGATCTCAGTGGAGTATGCAATGAAAGATGATGATGCGAGAGGAAACGGATACAGTCCTGAGAGACGTCGTGATAGGTCGCCTGACAGGAGAAGGCGGTCACCTAGTCCTTACAGAAGAGAAAGAGGAAGTCCTGACTATGGCCGAGGTGCTAGTCCGGTTGCACACAGAAGGGAGCGTAATAGTCCTGATTATGGCAGAGGAAGACGCAGCCCGAGTCCTTACAGGAGAGCCAGGCTTAGCCCGGACTATAAGAGGGATGATCGCAGGAGAGAGAGGGTGGCTAGCCCTGATTACAAGAGGGATGACCGTAGGAGGGAGAAGGTAGCTAGTCCAGTGAACGGAGCTGTGAGGGACCGAAGTCCAAGAAACGGACGTGGTGAAAGCAGGAGTCCTCCTCCATATGAGAAGAGGAGAGAGAGGTCGAGGTCGAGGTCAAGGTCAAAGTCAAGCCCTGAGAATGGTCAAGTCGAAAGCCCTGGACCGATAATGGAAGAAGAAGCCGGTAGAGGATATGATGGTGCAGAAAGCCCGATACGCGAGAGGTACTCATCGCAAAACCATCTTTAGATTTTACATTTGAATGGTATCAATATCATACTTAGATACATTTTTCGTTTGTGCTTTGAACTGGAGCAGCCACTCTCGTTCGCCTCCAGCAGAAGAATGATCTGGCTTCTGCTTGTCGGATCACAATCAAGTGTTGTCACTCTCAAAAGTAGCTGTTGTCTGAAGACTTTGTTATGTTAGTTTTTAGCGTGTTCTTTTGGGTCTTTGTTCAAGTGCGTTTGTAAACTTTATTTTTATTCTGTTTGACTCATTCGGATTCGCTTGTTGTAGTATTGGTAAAAATTGCACTTTACTTCGGATAACGATTTCTCACTAGATTAATTTTATAAGCTTTAAATTCCATAAAAAATACTTTACCTTTGAAGATTCAATGGATGGAAAACTCGATATCTAAAGGAGGCTCAAGGTTTTGGGACATAGAAGATTTCAGCCAAGCTTTGATAGCAAAACAAGATTGAAGAATACTGAATGACCCAAAAATCTAGCCTCGAGTTTTTTTTTAAAAATTTTTTATTGTGGGATAAGATATTGCCCATCACATATTTGGAAAAGTATTATTTTGGAAGAAAAATTGGAATGGCTTATTAACAAAAGTGTGGACAGAAAAGTGGATTTTTGATGAACAACTTCGAAAACCACCTAATAAGCAGAGCCTTATTGATTTGGGATTGGATGTGAAGTGGCGTGAATAGAGAGACGTCATAATGTTAACATGTACATGTAAAGAGTAAACAGATTCTGGATGATAATTTTTTTTTAAAGTGTTCTTCAAAATCAAGAGAAATGAGCGGATAAATAAATCTAGATATTTGCCCCCAAAAAAAAGAAATTCTAGATAAACAACCTCACAACTTTTTCAGCTTATGTACCATCTTTCAAGACATGTGGAACCAAATGTCAAACATCATCTTCATTAAATACTTTTACAATTCTATAAATTAATTTTGTAACACAAAGGTTAACTGATTTAACATTTTTCTAAACATAATTTTAAAAATTCTCAAATCAAAAAATTTATATTAGTGAGTATCATTTTTGGAAAAAAAAAAATTCAAAAACAACTACCACAAAAACAAAAAGTTTTTGGTGGTTTTTTTTTATTAGCATAAGTTTAGCCGAAGTTACTTCGTATTTACAATACAAAAGCAAAAAAAAAAGCTGAATTTTTTTCTTAAAATGTAATTATTAATAAATAAAAAAAAAATTCTTGAAACAATGAAATCAGTTCCAGCAATTTATTTATATTACACAGTTTTACTAATCAAAAACAGAAAAATAAAGTAAATGAGTAAAAAATAGAACAAGAAAAGCTGTATATATTGATGCAAAGACGAGAAGATTCATGTCAGAGTCTCATTTGTTTCCGCAGAGTTGTTTCAAAGCAATGTCAAACGTAGACATATCTCTCGATGGATAATGTTAGCCAAATAGGTTGGATGTTGATGGGATTTGAGATGGCAACGCCCATTCCTCTCTTTCCTTGTCCAATAAATAGTTGTTTGGAATGCCAATCGAGTAGCAGGGAGTCTATAGGAGTGAGACGATTTCGCATAAGTGATCAAACTGTCAAAGACCAGTCTGTGTTAAGCCTGGAACCAAGTAGTTGCAAACAAAAATTGTCCCATATTGTGAATGTATAAAGGCAGGCAAAAAAGAAATGATCTCTTGTTTCATCTGGTTCTCTACATAATAGGAAAACCTATTCAATTCCCCATTGTCTCATTCTTGCTCCTGTGGAAAGTTTGTTTCGAAAAACAAGTCAAGATATGAATGATTGTCTTGGTATTGCTTGTGAGAACCAAAAAATCGGTGCCAGCCAACTGATGGAGTGTGGGTTCTGATCTGGTGCCAAGTTTTTTTGGAGGAAAATTTGCTTTAAGTACCGAACTTTTACTTCCACAAATACTTATCCTTTCCAGCAACAGGGAGAGAAAGCTGTACAAGTTGTTGCTGAATGATCTCCTGAAGTGCACTGTTTCAACTTATTTCGTGCGACCAGTCACATAGATTAGAGCATCATTAACGCTCAAATATTTAAAGTAGGTATCTGATTATTTTTATATTTATATTTTAATGTTTTTTTATAATTTTTTTAAAATAAATAGAATTGAACCAATGGCAGTAAAAAAAATGTTTAGAAGTTTGAAAGAAAATGTTCCAAAATCTCTCTTTTTAGAGACTATTCTCTTTCTCTCTCTTTACTTTTTCATTTTTTTATTAAAAAATTGATTAGAACTCCCCCTTTGAAATCTTGCAATAATCTTGCTCTTAGCGCTTATGATTATTTATATCATTGATTTGTGATTTGTGATTTTTAATCCGAATTTTTGTAATCCTATCAGTTTTGCGTTTGTGTTTATTAGCTCTTATTTGATATGTTAGATAATTAAAATTTATTTTAAATTTTAATTATAAATATTATTGACGTGATAAAGTTGTAATACAAAATACCAATTCAAACTTTTTTTTTTATCTTCGTTTAAGGCTAATCAGTAATGTTCTACATTTTTCTGTTCAAGACGGTAAAGGTCATATAGAAGAATTGTACATAAATGTAAATTAATACACAAGATCATACATACAGTTGAAACTTGAAACCATGGTAACTAAGATGGGATTTATGGGAGATGCCGGTTGTTAAACAGGCACCTATGACCCAATATGGTGAAAATATAATAATAATAATGTAGTTGTACAAATTTGATATAGTATCTACTATTTGTTTAATGTGATGGGTAGCTAAAAAAGAGGATGAAAAAGAGGGAATATAAAGTTAGGCAGAAACATTACTACAAGTGAGAGGTGTTGTAGAGAGTGAGTGGGAGAGTGGTTACTTATTAGGCTAAAATTACTAGAAAAAGTAAAGAAAAAGAGAGTGTTTCAATTGCTGAGACATGAGAGTCTAGAAACGCAACTCCCACACATTATTATCGATCACTTGCAAATTCAAGCAGTGAACGCAATTAATCTACTACCCTATCTTAAAAGGATCTTGTGATAGGTACATCAACCCTTAAACTTGTTCTCACCAATCCGTTTTCATGTTCATGAAACATGTAGAGTTATTGTCACCAAATCGTCCAGAATATTTAAGAAGTTTCAAACAAAGAAGAAAACTTTGGAAATTGTTTAGTTTCATAGATACTTGATTCAAAATCCACTGTAACATAGATTTGTTATACGTTATTTTGGATTTTTTTTTTCTGATATCCGAATTTGATTTATTGATCTAAGTAGGATAAAACAATAGAGTTTATTAGCAACTCTGAAATAATATTTTATTTACGATATAAGCTGATAAAAGTGAGTATATCTAAATAGGATGACACACTAGAGTTTTATACCAACTTCAAAATAAAATTAGTTTGAGATTAGCGAATGCTTATTCTGAGAGGACATATTAGCATGCTACTTTAAAAATTAGTTATATATGAGAAGATATCTTTGATTTTCCATTGAATATTTAGTTGAAAAGTGAAAACCCTTAAAATCTAAGCTAAAGAAAAGGGAGACTGTATGTTTCCCTGCTTCAAGTTGAATACTGAGTAATTCCACTTCGCCGACTACTTAGATTGCATTGAGTGTAATAACTCTATTGAATTTAAAAATGAGAAGTGTGATGTTTGGGAAATGTGGGCCGTTGGATGTGAAAGCGGTCAATTTGATAAAGTTCCCCTTGGCTTCAACTCTATCTTTGTTGCTTTTAATCCAACAACGCTTCCCACTTTTGACTTTCAGAAATCACAACTTCCAAACGCTTTTTGTTTTTCGGCTACAAAGAAAAACTTTTCTTTTATAATATTAGGATCTAAGTATTGTGGTGATGATTATCTTAGCAAAAAGGAGGGAAAGAGTATCTGCCGTAGATTGCAACTAATAACATTTCATTAAGTACTGTCTGAGCTGGAAAGTAGGATTATTAATTAATTAGCAAAATGAAAAGATGGGAAAAGGGGGACGAGAAGTTGCTTACGATTTTTTATCTTCAAGAATCCGATGAATTTAGTTAATACTCATTGACACGTCATGGTTGTTCCAATATATCCTTTTCAATCTTTCATGTTTTACAAGTAAATATTGAAATGTCATCCACCTATAATATCATAATGTTGATGATTTGCTTTTCGCCCAAATGCCGAAACGTTCTAAGGAGATCTACATTATCGCCCACACAGTTTTTTAGTTTTCGGCAACTCTATTCATTGATTAACCCTTACAGATTCCTGTGACTAATTTATAATATTTAGTCAACTGATTCCTGTGACTAATTTTGGTAATGTCAGTACTTGGTCAGATTATAGTTGAAGTTTACTTATAGAAAAAAAAAGTTAGTTGAGTTTTATCAAAAAAAAAGTGATAAATGGTAAAATAATTTCATGTTTTTTAAAATGTGATTATATTTATTTTGATCAGCGCAACACGTGTGATTCTTTGGTACAGAACTTTCGGAGGGAGAACCTACCGAAAGGTGTTTTATATATCAATGTACTTTATGAAAAACATCATAAAAAGAGCAGAAATAGGCAGATAAAAAAAAAGTATGTGCATGTATTTATATTTTGGTCAGCGTATGGAAAATTAATTCCGTAGTAACTACTGAAAGAAGACAAAATAGACGGCAAAACAAAGAGAGAACAAAATATATAGGACAAAAAGGGACAGCAGAAAAACTTGCACCACGGGTGGCCATCGTCGACAAGATAACAATGACCACCCCCCCTTTTTCATCAAAAAGTAAAAATAAGATGCCAAAGTGTAATTTTTATTTATATGTATATGTATATATTATTGTTTTCCAAAAAATTATCCTTAAAAAATGTTTGTACAAATGTCCAATTAGGAATGGGTACGAATCATTCTGAAAATTTTAAAATACTTGAATCCAAAATTATTATATATATGTATATTCGAAATAAAATTTTATCAATATTTAGATCCACCAAAATAACTAAAAATAGTTAAAATAATATTATATATTATTAATAATAAAAATAAACTAAAATTTTAAATAAATATAAACTTATATTATTTAAAAGTGCTCATTAAGCTTTCCATCTAATATAGTATGAGAGATAACTAATAAATAGTTAAACCAATCATTCCATTTAAGTTTATATTTTCTAAAATTTCTTAACTACCAAATTTTATATATCTTCTTTTTTTCTCTATACATTTCTTTCTTTTTTTCTGATTTTATAACTCGTCTTTCTCTTCTATTTTCAAAGGTTCACATAACCACAACATCTACAAGATCCGATAAAGTTTTTGATATATCACAGATCAAAACCTATATTCCAATTACGCTTGATCTAAACAAAATAAACTACGATACCTAGCAAAAAATATCCGAGACTCACTATCTCACGTTTGATATCCCAGACACCTAGCGGCTCATTTGCATCTTCTTTCTCTGATGATAATAAGTGGAAAATATACAATGTACTTATCAAGATTTAGATATTCGACACCATCACAGATTGTTTGACATAGTGATTACGAAGAAATGCTCTGCTTGTGACGTGTGGCTTGCCCTCGAAGATCTCTTCTGAGATATTAAGGAGGGATGGTTGATTCAATACGTTAACAAACTTTGCAGTCTAACTGATGCAGCGTATTAATTGACATTACTGTTATGATTAATATGTATTAATTCTATTTTCAGTATTTTAGTACCTTTTCTATTTCTAATTGGATTAGAGATCTGGCACAGAGTGACGCTTGCTATGATGCAGAGTATGGCAACACCTTGGAGAACCAAACGCTAAGGACCAGATGTTTAAATAAGTTTAAATAACTTAATCACAAGTAGGATAAGATGGAAAAAACTTCCTCCTAGACCAGAAAATGATCAACTATGTTGTAGAGTTTGATGTTTATCAAAAACGTGCCAAAAATATGAATTAAAAGTTAAGAAGAAATGAATTATTTGAGAACCCAAAAAGTTTTCAAATAAGAATTTTCTACCAAAATTTTTGATTAATTTGAAGGTATTTTTTTTAAAACAAAACATAAAATAAAATATTATAAAGTAGATTAGATGTTGATATAATCATTTTAGCGATAATTAGAATTTTTAGTTAATAATTCTGATACCCTTTAGAAAACGTCACTATACAGAATTCTGACATGGATACATTTGTAAAATTAGTTATTAAATTATTGGAAATGCAGCAACAAGCATGATTGTTTTTGTTTTTTGTCCCAAAGTACAAGTTCTCTTCCTTTCAATGCTTTTGGTCCCAAAATGAAATTCCATTTTCTCCTCCAGTGTTGAACACTATTTTGCCTGAACACTGTTTTGCCTGGTCAACGTCCGACCAGCCTATCCCACTTTGCATATTAAGTAACTTCCATCTTTTTATTGATTATAATTTCCCTTTCCGGCAAAACAAAAGAAGAAAATCTTATGATCCTAACAGTGATTAAATTAACAATCAAACAAGTGTGAAGAAATAAAGAAAGAAAAAACTATGGGACAATCTTTCTGAAAAAAAAAAAAACTATGGGACCAAAATTTATGTGAAAACCTTAAGAAAAAATTATATTGCACCTTTTAAATTTATTAATATTATTTGTACCTTTTTGAGTTGTCATTTATCCCCAATCTCCATTTGGCAACTTCTCCTTGACTCTAGTTCAACCTCTGGGGCATACCGCGTGTAAAATTACGACTTTGAAAAGTTAGACATATATAATTTTATAAACATGAAATGATGTTGAGAGAGAGAGAGAGAGAGAGAGAGAGAGAGANGAAGAGAAAGAGAGAGAGAGAGAGAGAGAGAGAGAGAGAGAGAGAGAGAGAGAGAGAAGTAAGAAGTTTCTATTCAATAGGTTCAAATCCCACTCGTTAAGTACTAGTGGTATGATAAACATGAGAATTTGACCCGTCCCTTGTTTTTGTTTGTTACTATGTTACGTGTTAGTTAAGTTATAATTGTAATCATATCTTGGTCAAAGAGAATTTGAACAATGAAAAGTTAAATTTGTTTTGTGTACTTGAATTTTCGAGTTGGGTCTCGTCTATCATATGGCTTCTTAAGCGTCTGAACGTTAATTACCAATTCAAAGATATTTCAATAATATTGTATATACAATTTGTGACAAATACGTACGGTGTTTTTCAACTTTAGAGAAACATATTACTGAAATTACAATCCATATAGATTTTATATATTGCATATACAACTGTCTCTTAAGTCTACCAATTTCAATCTAAACTCAATGTTTTATTAAAAATAAATCTTGTACTCCCTTAAAAAAATGAATTTGATATTATATTTTAAATAAATTGTAGAAAAGCAAATAAATAATTTAGAGTATAATTCTGAAGAAAAAAAAATTATTATGAAAGGTGAAACTACAAACTTTGGTTCTGTCCAAAAAGATAAATGAAGACGTTCGATGTATAACGAGTCAACAAACAACAATGAAAAAGGTGAAATAAGATTTTAAAATTATATTTTGTTTAATATTTTAGTGACAAAAGTATTAATGATAATATGTGTGCAAAAAAAGAAAGTATTAATGATAATATATAATATTTTCTAGAAAATAAGAAACTGTAATGTTATCAGATTTAGAGTTTGTAACCTATTAATTTAATACAAAAGCTATCATATTTCATTATTTTGTAGATTCAAATAGTATAAAAATTGTGTTTATGAATTTAAATTTACTTAACTATACATGTATATAAACTTAAACATAATTTGTATGAAAATTAAAATATATAAATTTTTTACATCATTTATTTTTAATATTTTTATTATTAAAATTGATGTCAAAGATTTAAATGACTCTAAAAATATTGATGTAAATAATTTGTATTGATTTATTACTATTTTTAAAAGAGAATACATTATACGATTTCAAATTAAATAGAAAAATGAAATTAATAAAATTAAATTAAATCCTAAAAATATTGTTATTTAAATATAAAAATTTATTATTCATACAAATGATGTTTATATGTCGTTATATGGATATAAATTGCATAAATGTATATGTATTCAAATTTAGTTAATTACATGTATATATAATATTTAAATTAAAAATGTATAGATATATTTATATATGAATTTATATATATATATTTTTTATCGATATATATATATATATTTATATATAAAAAATGATATGTATATAAATTCAATGATAATACATTGAATGAATTCAAACTAAATATAAAAAATAGAAAAAAAAGAAACAAAAAATTTCTCCAAAAATTTACCATTGAAAGTTGAAAATTTATCATTCATGTAAATCATGTGTATATATTTAAAACTTGTTAATTACACGTATATGTAAATTTTAGCAGAATATATGTGTGATTTCAAATAAAGATAATTGAATGTGTATACTGGTTTGAGAAAAATACATTGCATGATTCAAACTGAATAAAATAAATAAATACAGAGAAACCAAAAATTAAGATATATCCTCAAAATTTTTACTATTTTTAATGAAAATGTATTATTAATAAAAAATAATACTTATTTGTTAATAAGCAGATTTAAAATGCGTCAAAACCAAAACCAAACCATGGGTATGGATTTAAATCTAGGTAATTACATGTGTATTTAGGTTCAAATGAAATATATATGTGGATTTAAATGCAGATAATTAATGCAGATAATTAAATATATATATAAATTTAAGCATAATAGATTATATGAATTCGATTTGAATACGAAACAAATAGAGAAACAAAAATAAGAAAAATATATTCAAAAATAAATTAGCATATAAAACTAAAAATATACTATTTATGCCAATAACATTCACATATCATTGTATATATTTATTGCATAGAAATTGTGTGCATATACTAAATTTAGTTAACTACAATTGTCCATAGATTTAAGAAAAAATAAAAAATAAATATAAATAACTATACGTGTATATATATTTTACTAAATACACTGTATGAGTTCAAAAAGAAATTGTTTTTATATATTTCCACAAAAATTTACCATTTAGAAAATGTATTATTCATATGCATATTGTTCATGTGTCATTAAAACCGAGATGAAAGCCTGTGTATAGATTCAAATCTAATAAATCGTATGTGTGTACATATTTTATACAAATGTATGGACCTAAAATTAAGTAGAATGCGTGTGAAAGTTGTTGACAGAAAATAAGAAACAATCTGACTAAATTTGATACAAAATAATATTAACTATGTATACAGATTTGAATCTAATTAATTACATGTATATGCAGATCAAAAGAAAAAAAATATATGTGTGAATTTAAATGGATAATTATGTTTATATATATATATGTTTTATAACTGAATATAAAAAATTAGAAAAACAAAAAATTAAAAATATATCCCCCAAAATACCACTTAAAATTAAAAATCTACTATTCGTATGAATGATGTTCACGTGTCATTGTGTAGATTTAGACTTCATAAAAATCGTGTATGCATATTCAAATGTAGTTAAATGCACATATTTGTATATTTAAACAGAATCAAATTTAGATATAAATAATTACACGTGTATTCGGATTCAAACAAAATACATTTAATGAGTTGAAATTGAAAAAGAACAAAGTTAGAGAAGTAAAGAAATAAAAATAAATCTCTAAAGTTTTTAATCATTTACATCTGTAAACTATTCATATGAATGTAGTCCACATGGCACTTAAATCGAGTCCAAAACGTTAGTACGTTTTAATTAAATAAATATATATATATTTATATGTGTCAATTTAAATAAATATAATTACACTTCTATATATATATATTTATACCTTATATATATAAGCATATTATATTACATGAATGTAAACTGAATATGAAAAATTAAAAAAACAAAGAAATAAAAATATATCTTCCAAAGTTACCATTTAAAGCTAAAAATCTACTATTCGTATGAATGATTTTCACGTGTCATAGTGTAGATATATACTGCATAAAAATCGTGTATATATATCCAAATGTAGTTAAATACACTGCGTCTGTAGATTTAAACAGAATTAAATTTAGATATAAATAGTTACACGTGTATTCAGATTTAAACAAAATATATTTAATGAGTCTAAATTGAAAAAAAAAAGTTAGAGAAATAAGGAAATAAAAATAATTCTCTAAAATTTTTAATCATTTACAGCTGTAAATTTACTATTCGTATGAATGTAGTCTACATGTCACTTAAATCGAGTCCAAAACGTTTGTACGCTTTAGTTAAATAAATATATATATATATTTATATGTGTCAATTTAAATAAAGATAATTACACTTCTATATATATATTTATACCATATATATATATTTAATCATATTATATTACACGAATGTAAACTCAATATGAAAAATTAGGAAAACAAAGAAATAAAAATATATCCCCCAAAATGCCACTTAAAGCTAAAAATTTACTTTATTCTTATGAATGATGTCCACGTATCACTTTATAGATTTAAACTTCATAAAAATCGTATATAGATATTCAAATGTAGATAAATGCACGTATCTCTAAATTTAAACAGATCAAATTTGGGTATAAATAATTATACGTGTATTCGGATTCAAACAAAATACATTTAATGAGTTTAAATTGAAAAAGAACAAAGTTAGAGAAGTAAAGAAATAAAAATAAATCTCTAAAGTTTTTAATCATTTACAGCTGTTAATTTACTATTCATATAAATGTAGTCCATATGTCATTTAAATCGAGTCCAAAACGTTTATACGTTTTAATTAAATAAATATATTTATTTATATGTGTCAATTTGAATAAAGACAATTACACTTCTATATATATATTTATACCTTATATATATGCATATTATATTACATGAATGTGAACTGAATATGAAAAATTAAAAAAACAATGAAATAAAAATATGTCTCCCGAAGTTACCATTTAAAACTAAAAATATACTATTCGTATGAATAATGTTCATGTGTCATAATGTAGATCTAAACTGCATAAAAATCGTGTATATATATCGAAATGTAGTTAAAGACATTTTGTCTGTAGATTTAAACAGAATTAAATTTAGATATAAATAGTTACAAGTGTATTCAGATTCAAACAAAATACATTTAATGAGTCTAAATTGAAAAAAAACAAAGTTAGAGAATGTAGTCCACATGTCACTTAAATAAAGTCCGAAACGTTTGTACATTTTAATTAAATAAATAAATATATTTCTATGTGTCAATTTAAATACAGATAATTACACTTCTATATATATATTTATACCTTATATATATACATTATATATATACCTTATATATATTTAAGTATATTATATTATATGAATGTAAACTGAAATATGAAAAATTAGAAAAACAAAGAAATAAAAATATATCTCCCAAAGTTACCACTTAAAGCTAAAAATCTCCTATTCGTATGAATGATGTTCACGTGTCATAGTGTAAATTTAAGCTGCATAAAGATCTTGTATACATATCCAAATGTAGTTAAATACACGTGTTTGTAGATTTAAACATAATTAAATTTAGATATAAATAGTTACACGTGTATCCAGATTCAAACAAAATACATTTAATGAGTCTAAATTGAAAAAAAAACAAAGTTAGAGAAATAAAGAAATAAAAATAAATCTCTAAATTTTTTAATCATTTACAGCTGTAAATTTACTATTCATATGAATGTAGTTCACACATCACTTAAATCGTTTTGTACGTTTTAATATTTAGTAGAATGCGTATGGAAATTGTTAACTAAAAATAAAATTTTTTTTACCAAACTAATGTTAATATGTTCAAATTTAAAGAAAAAAATGAAAAAAATAAATCAATAATTTCAAAAAATTTTTATCGTTTAGAGATAGAAATCCAATATTCATATGAATGTTCACTACGTGTCATCTAAATTAGGTTGAAAGCGCGTTAATGATTTCAAATTAAAAAGGAAAAATCAGAGAAATAAATAAATGTTAAAATACACATTCAACAATATTCTTGAAAATCTAATATTCATATGAATCTCGTACACGTGTCATCTAAATTTAGTTGAAAGTATGTGTATACAAATTTAAATCTAATTAATCAAACGTGTGTGCATATTAATGTATAAACTTAAAATTTAGTAGAATGCAGATGAAAATTGTTAACTAAAAAAAAAATTTGAAAAAAATAATGTTAATAAGTTCAAATTAAATGGAAAAAATTAGAGAAATAAATTAATAAAATAAAAAATTCAAGACAACTTATCATTTATATATAAAAGTCCAATATTCATATGAATGTTCACCACGTATTAACTACACATGGTTGAAAGCGTGTTAATGAGTATAAATTAAAAAGGAAAAATGAGAGAAATAATGAAAAAAAAAATACATCTTCAACAATATTTATCATTTACACTTGTAAACATAATATTCATACTTGTAAATTTAATATTTATATAAATATTGTACACGTATCATCTAAATTTATTCAAAAATGTGTACAAATTTAAATCTAGTTAATCACATATGTCTACATATTGATATATTGACTTAACATTAAACAGAATGTGTATAAAAATTGTTAAGTAAAAAAAGGAAAAACGTATGACTAAAATAATAATAATTTTAAATTAAAAGGAAAACAATCAAAGAAATAAAGAAGTAAAATATGATTCTAACAAAATTTATCATTTACAGATATAAATATAATATTAATATAAATGTCATCTACGTATCATCTAAACAGATTGAAATCATGTTACTCAGTTCAAATTAAAAAAGGAAAAATCTGAAAAATAAAGAAAAAAACATACATCTCCAACAAAATTTATCATTCACATCTCTAAATCTAATATTTCTATGATTATCGTCTAAGTTTATCTAAATTTAGTTGAAAGTATGTATACAAATTTAAATATAATCAATTACACGTGTTTACATATTAATGTATATAATTAAAATTAAGTAAAATATGTATGGATATTATTAACTAAAAATAAGAAAAAAATCGTATCTTTTATTCGACGGATGCTCCTATTACACTCGTAGTCTCTGAAAGATGAGAACCAACTATGTAGCATCTACATCGAGAATTCAAGTCTTTCTTGTATACGTCATTAGTCCGATCTTTTGTAAGAACTACCCATAATAACAAACTTGCAAAATGGATCCGTTTATCATAAAGAGATTCGTTATTCCTGACCCTACTTTACCTTAATTGTTACTTGAACCAAATTAAAAGAAAAAAGTCAAAGAAATAAAGAAAGAAAAATACAATTTGAACAAAATTTATCATTTATAAATGCAAAGTTAATATTCATATGAATGTCACCCACGTGTTAAGTAAACCAGGTTGAATGCGTATTAGTGATTTCAATTAAAAAAATCAGAGAAATAGAAAAAATAAAAATACATCTCCAACAAAATTTATCATTTACACTTGTAAATCTAATATTCATATGAATCTCATTCACGTGTCATCTAAATTTAATTGAAAGTGAGTGTGTGTAAATTTAAATCTAATGAATCACACGTGTCTACATATTAATGTATAGACTTAATATTTAGTAGAATGCGTATGAAAATTGTTAACTATAAATAAAAAAAGTTTGACCAAACTAATATTAATAAGTTCAAATTAAATGGAAATTTTTTAAAAATTAATTAATAAATAAAAAATTCTAAACAATTTATCACTTACAAATAGAAATCTAATATTCATATGAATGTTCACCACGTGTCATCTACATAAGGTTGAAAACGTCTTAGTGAGTTCAAATTAAAAAGGAAAGATCAGAGAAATTAAAAAAAAAAAATACATCTTCAACAAAATTTATCATTTACACTTGTAAATCTAATATTTATGTGAATCTTGTACATGTGTCATTTGAATTTAGTTGAAAGTGTGTGTGTGCAAATTTAAATTTAGTTATTTATGAATTCAATTTTTTTATACTTTACAGATATATATATATATATATATATATATATATATCTAATATTCATATGAATATCCTCCACGTGTCATATAAACTAGGTTGAAAGCGTGTTAGTGAATTTAAATTAAAAAATAAAAATCAGAAAATTAAAGAAATAAAAATATATCTCTAACCAAATTTATCATTTACACCTATAATAAAGCTAATATTCATATGAATCTTGTACACGTAATATCTAATTTTAGTTGAAAATGTGTGTCTACAAATTTAAATTTAATTAACTACACATGTCTATTAATGTATAAACTTAACAATTTAACAGAATATGTATGAAAATTGTTAACTAAAAATAGAAAACGTATGACCAAAATAATGTTAATAAGTTTAAATTAAAAGTTAAAAAGCAATGAAATAAAGAAATAAAAATACCATTTCAAAAGTTTTTTATCATATAAATTCAATATTCATATGAATGACGTCCACGTATCATCTAAATCAGGTGGAAAGTGTATTAGTGAGTTCAAATTAAAAAAGAAAAATCAGAAAAATAAAGAAATAAAAAAGTATCTCTAATAAAATTTGCTATTTACACTTGTAAATATAATATTCATATGAATCTCGTAAACATGTTATGTAACTTTAGTTGAAAGTGTGTGTGTACAAATTTAAATCTAGTTGATCACATCTGTCTACATATTAATATACAGACTTAAAATTAAAAAGCATCCGTATAAAGTTTTTTTTAACTAAAAATAAGAAAAATGTATGACTAAAATAATGTTAATAAATTTAAATTAAAAAGAAAAAAATCAAAGAAATAAAGATGTAGAGATAAATTTTTTATCATTTACAGTTATAAATATAATATTCATATGAAATTCCCACGTGTCATCTAAACTAGGTTGAAATCATGTTAGTGAATTCAAATTAAAAGTGAAAAATCTGACAAAAAAAGAAATAAAAATACATCTCCAACAAAATTTATCATTCACACCTGTAAATCTAATATTCATATTAATCTCATCCACGTGTTTTTATATTAGTGTATATAATTAAAATTAAGTAGAATACATATGAAGATTATTAACTAAAAATAAGAAAAAATCGTGTAACCAAAATAATGTCAATAAATTCAAATTAAAAGGAAAAAATCAAAGAACTAAGAAAATAAAAATCCAATTTCTTACAAAAATTATCATTTATACATTATAAATCTAACATTCATGTGAATGTTAACCACGTATCATCTAGAATATATTGAAATATAAATCTAGTTAATAATACGTGTGTACATGTATATACATATGTACGGATTTAAAATTAAGTAGAATGCATATGAAAATTATTAATTAAAAATAAAAAAATAGTATGACCAAAATAATGTTAATAAATTCAAATTAAAAAGAAAAAATTAAAGAAAAAAAAAAATAATATCATTTAGAGATATAAATCTAACATTCATGTGAATGTTAACCAAGTGTCGTCTAAATTAGATTAAAAACGTCTGTACAAATATAAATCTAGCTAATCACAAGTGTGTACATGTATATACATGTGTACGAATTTAAAATTAAGTAGAATGCATATGAAAATTATTAATTAAAAATAAAAAATAGTATGACCAAAATAATGTTAATAAATTCAAATTAAAAAGAAAAAATTAAAGAAATAAGAAAATAATATCATTTACAGATATAAATCTAACATTCATATGAATGTTAACCACGTGTCGTCTAAACTAGATTAAAACGTCTGTATAAATATAAATCTAGATAATCACAAGTGTGTACATATATATACATGTGTACGAATTTAAAATTAAGTAGAATGCGTACAAAAATTATTAATTAAAAAATAATAATATGACAAAAATAATGTTATTAAATTCAAATTAAAAAGAAAAAATTAAAGAAATAAGAAAATAATATCATTTATAGATATAAATCTAACATTCATGTGAATGTTAACCACGTATCGTCTAAACTAGATTAAAATGTCTGTATAAATATAAATCTAGATAATCACAATTGTGTACATGTATATACATGTGTACGGATTTAAAATTAAGTAGAATGCGTAAGAAAATTATTAATTAAAAAATAAAAAAATAGTATGACCAAAATAATGTTAATAAATTCAAATTAAAAAGAAAAAATTAAAGAAATAAGAAAATAATATCATTTATAGATATAAATCTAATATTTATGTGAATGTTAACCACGTGTCGTCTAAGTTAGATTAAAAATGTATGTACAAATATAAATCTAGATAATCACAAGTGTGTACATGTATATACATGTGTACGGATTTAAAATTAAGTAGAATGCGTACGAAAATTATTAATTAAAAATAAAAATAATATGACTAAAATAACGTTAATAAATTCAAATTAAAAAGAATAAATTAAAAAATAACAAAATAATATCATTTATAGATATAAATCTAAAATTCATGTGAATGTTAACC
>OVBI01002183.1:0-22481 GCA_900406495.1 Sisymbrium altissimum | reverse complement strand
GACACACTTCATCATATCAAGCTGGACGCATCCCACGACTTATCGGAAGATCTCCTCTCAACCTGTATACCGAGCTGGACGACATCATTCATCTAGGAGCAAGCCAGTCCAGCATTCTCTGCACCCAGGCTACCGAGCTGGACGGTCAGCATGCTGAATGCTGTCCAGCTCGGTAGGAAACACTGACCCAGCTGGCTGACTCTTTTCGTTTCGTCTCGTTTCGCTTCTTTCTTCGTCTTTATGGCCTTTTCGTAAAACATACCGATGTTTTCGTAAGTTTCTCGAAACAACGCGATGTTTTATCTATCGAACTAACCAAAGAAAACCGTTAGAAATGAACTTTCTCCGAACTCATATCTAAATATGGAAATTCCTTTTCGATATTTAAATATTTTAATCGTTAATTCCGGAGGTGTGGGTTTTGACCCCAACAGCAGACTCGGCTGTAAACATAACATAATTATTACAGGATGTTCATGACCTATGGCTCCTGTCTTTTTGCTATTTTTGTGATGAAATATATTTTTCGGGTCATCACTTGTACCATAAAAAGACTCAGCATTTTGCTGTTGATTTGGACGAGGAAGATGACACGTAATACATGTTGAGGATAAGGTCGATTTTGAGATGCAAGGAGAAATTGCTGAAATTTTTATTAATGCGGTGAAAGAAATTTCTAGTTTTACGACCATGCGAGTCAAAGGAAGTTGTAAACAAAAGGCCTTATTTTCTTTGTTGGATTTTGGCTTCACTCACAATTTTATAGATGTTAAACTGATGAACGGTTGGATTGTAAACTTCAGTATACAAGGTTTGCGCGAGTGAAGCTGGCAGATGGTCGTCGTTTGGAAGTCAATGGTCGAATTTAGAAGTTTGTTTGGAATTTTCAACACTTACAGTTTTCAGCAGATTTTATGGTTATTCCATTAGATGGCTGTGACATGGTGTTGGTAAATTAGTGGCTGGTTCAGTGGGGTCCTATTGAGTGCAACTTTCAGCAATTGATGATAAAAAATTTGATGGGGAATCAGTGGGTTGTGTTGAACAGAATTAAGTGTGGTTTGGTTCGAGAGGTGAAGGCTAAACGATTGAATAATTATCTAGAGAATGAAGTGAAGTTATCTATGATATATGTGACAGAAGTAACTGAGGAAGAGAACACAGAGTTATATTCAATGGAGGCTTTGGTATCGGAGGTTGTGTTACCACCAGCTATTACAGAGTTAGTTTTGGAGTTTGTTGATATTTTTGGGGAACCAAAAGCTTTACCACCTTTTCGAGAGCATCACAATCATAAGATTCCATTGTTGGAGGATGCGAATCCAGTAAATCAGCATCCTTACAGGTACGCTCTCTATCAGAAGAATGAGATTGACAAAATGGTGAAAGATTCCTTTGATGTGGATACCATTCAGTCAAGCTCTACCCCTTATGCTTCTCCAGTGCTACTGGTGAAGAAGAAAGATGGGAGTTGGAGGTTATGCGTTAATTACAGGGGTCTAAGAATGCAATGACAGTTAAGGATCGCTTTCCCACTTCTTTAATTGACGATTTGATGGATGAATTAGGCAGCTCGATGATATACTTTAAAATTGGTTTATGTGTTAGGTATCATCAAGTGCGTATGGACTCTACTGATATCCACATGACGGCATTTAAAATACATTTTGGCCATTGTGAGTATTTAATGATGCCATTTGGGTTTACAAATGCACCATATACTTTCATGAGTTGACGAATTCAGTTTTTCGGAAGTTATTGAGGCAGTGCGTGCTGGTTTTTTTTTTTTATGTGGAAGGTTTTTCAACTGTGAGCATTCTCTCATGTCGACAAAAGCACGAGGTGCCAAGTTGAAGCGAGTTGGAACAACTTGAAGCTTTTCACAGTAACCCATTTCCAACGACTCTAGTATATGAAGATTACCAATTGAAGAAGGAATCTCTGCCAAACTAGAGCATCCACGCAAAAGCAACTTCTCGAGATTTGAAGCTTTTGAAAAATCTGGGAGTTCCTTTAAATTCAATGACCCTGCCAAATCCACCTTCTTCAGATTTGTAAGTGGCTGAATGTAAATCAAGACAACAAAAAGAAGAATATCAAGAGATGATGAGAAAGTACATAATTCAAACATATACACTAAACAAGTATAGACACTAACCTGAGTTCCTTCCCAAAGCTTCTAGAGATTGTTATTTTGCAAAATGAGTTCGACAAGATGTTCAGTATCAAATGTAGAAGGAAGACACTTGCTCGGGTATGCTTTGTGGGAACCGGAATTCACCTTAATGTATTTTTGGAAAGTTTATGTGAGGATCCGAGAATCTTGCGAGAGAAAACAAAAAGTAAAGAGAAAGATCGAAAAAGGAAATTAGGTAAAAAAGAGAACGAACTTTTATTGCTAAATTGTGTATTGCGAATGTATTCAATGTTCAATGTCTGAATCGTTACAAGATGTAGAGATCGATCCTTATTTATACTAAGACATCCTAAGTCCTAAACAGCCTAAGTTTCGATGTGGGACAAAAGTCTTTTCTTTTTTCCGACGACTTTTCCATAAATCTTCGAGGAAACTTCTAGAACCTTCCATAAGTCGGTTTCAGCCCTTGTCGGTCCATCCTCCCAGCTTGGCCCAATTATATCCCTCGTCTTTTGGTTCAGTGGTTTTCTCTGGTTTGTTTTAAGTTAACATTTCTATTGTCTTTGATAGACGAAACATCACGATGTTTCGAGAACTTACGAAAACATCGGTATGTTTACGAAAAGACCATGAAGACGAAGAATGTAGCGAAATGAGACGGAACGGATGGTGTCAGCCAGCTCGGTTTCCTTGGTAACAGAAAGAACCGAGCTGCCTGCTTCAGAATCCACGGTGTCGGCCAGCTCGATATCCAGGATGGGAGGAGATCTTCCGATAACTCGTGAGATGTATCCAGCTCAGTATGCTGAAGGGTCTTGGCCAGCTCGGTATCCAGGAGGGAGGATGTGACCTAGATGACTGCAATATTTCGACCAGCTCGGTATCCTGATTGAGGGAAAAACCGAGCTGGCTGATCCATGCTGTCCGTTACCGAGCTGGCTGCGACGCCCAACTTGTGGATGGCATAACTTTCTCGTATGAACTCCGTTTTATCTGATTCTTCTTCCAGAAGCTTCATAATTGAGTTGAGAACATTTTACAAGTGGTTAAATGTGCAGAATCCTTGTGGTTTGGAAGATATACCTCAATCATTCAACGTATGTCCTTTTCAGCTTAGAACTCTCGGAACGTGTCAGTCAGCTCGGTTTTCAGGAAGGGAAAGATAAAACCGAGCTGACTGTATCATGCTGACCAGCTCTGTATAAAATAAGAGGATGATACCGAGCTGAATGCATCATGACAGCCAGCTCGGTGTCTTGGTACCGAGCTGACTGCTTTGTGCTGTCCAGATTGACGTTCTGTGGTACATGCTAGGCAAGACATGCAACCAGCTCGGTATGTCAGTCAGCTCGGTATCATTGGCTGCCCAAAATACCGAGCTGGCTGTCCTCCACGCTTGGTTGGTTTCCTTTTACTCGAAAAATCGTAACTTTCTTCGGTTTACCGGAGTAATCGTTCAAAGGATGAAAGGATCGGCCAAACATGCTGATAAGATGCAGCCAGCTCGGTATCACTGGCAGGTCTTTATACCGAGCTGGTTGTCCTTGTTTTGTCCAGCCGATCGTCCTTTGTTCGATAAATCATGACTTTAGCGGTTTTCTGGAATAATTGTTCAAAGGAGAAAAGGATTAGCCAAACATGATGAAGAGATGCCGCCAGCTCTGTATCATGGGCAGGTCTTGATACCAAGATGGCTGTCCTTGTTTTGTCTTGCTGATCGTTCTTTGTTCAATGAATCGCGACTTTATCAGTTTATCAGAAAAACTCTCGAAAGATAGTATTTCATACTTTTTTCGTAAAGTTATCGACAAAATAGTTCAAAATGAACTCTCTCCGAACTCATATCTAAATATGAAAACTCTTTTTTCGATATTCAAATATTTTAATCGTTAATTCCGGAAATGTGGGTTTTGACGCCAACATGCTTCCCAATGTAGAATCCTTACTCGATGTGGAAAGTCTATCTCCTCAGGTATATTGAGCATTCTATAATTATGAATCCCCCACAAGAAGAATCAGATCAAACGGAGTTCATACGAGATAGTTATACCATCCACAAGTTGGAGTTGCAGTCCAGCTCCGTACGGAAGCTTGGAGAAGCTGGCTGGGTGTTTCCTTCACCAATCCTACCGAGCTGGACGACATATGCCAGTAAGCTCGGTAAAATCCACCCTCCTGGCTACCGAGCTGACCGACACCCTTCAGCACATCGAGCTGGACGCATACCACAACTTATCGAAAGATCTCCTCTCATCATGTATACCGAGCTGGACGACACCATCGACCTGGAAGCAAGCATGCTCAGCATTTCCTGCACCCAGGGTACTGAGATGGACGGTCAGCATGCTGGCTGCTATCCAGCTCGGTAGGAAATGCTGGCTGAGCTGGCTGACGCTTCTTGTTTCGTCTCGTTTCACTTCGTTCTTTGTCTTCAGGTTCTTTTCGTAAACATCGCGATTTTTCGTCTATCGAATTGGGCTGAGCTGGAAAGAAGGACCGACAAGGGCTGAAACCGACTTATGGAAGTTTCCTCGAAGATTTATGGAAAAGTCATCGGGAAAAAGAAAAGATCTTTGTCCCACATCGAAACTTAGGTTGTTTAGGACTTATGATGTCTTAGTATAAATAAGGATCGATCTCTACCTCTTGTAACATATTCAATACATTCGTAATACACTATTCATTCAAGATTTAGTAATAAAATCGTATTCTCATCTTTCATTTTTTCTTATTCTTCACTTTTGCGAAAATTTACCAAAATCTTTCAAGAGGTTTCTCATTCCAGAACTTTTGGGACCTAATTATCAAATTCACTTTCAAAAAATACATTGTGTGAAATCTCGTTCCCACAATTTGGCCCTAGAAGAAGGGGATCCAAAAGCTTTCTTACTCCGAGAAACGAAAAATGCCAAGATCAACTAACTCGAATCCTCCGCTTGGTGGAGCCGAACCGATTCTAGAGATCTCCGAGGATTGGATCCAATCTGGAAAGGAAACTTTCCCGGTATCCTTAGGGCAACCCACTGAATCCTCGGTGAACACAATCATGGGAGGATCGCCGTTCTTCTGCGATTCGATATCTTCGATAAAAGCTTCTCAGCGACAACCAGGGAACAACACTGATCGATGAGAATCAAAGAACAAGACGAAGGATGCACTCACCTTCGATCAGTCGGAGGCTTATGGAGTAATCCATCCCCACGATGATCCACTTGTGATTCAACTCACAATAGCCGATCACGATGTATCTAGGGTTTTGATTGATACTGGTAGCACAGTAAACGTGATCTATCGGAAAACCCTAGATAGGATGGAAACAGGACAGTATAAACTGTTGAACGAACCTAAACCGCTGACAAGTTTCTCTTGACGCATATCAATGACCCAAAGAACTATCATCCTTCCAGTTACTACAGCTAGACGAACCACATCAGTTCAGTTCTCAGTAGCTGATCATCCGACCATCTATAATGCTGTAATGGGAACGCCCTGGCTTAACGCCATCAAGGCCGTCCCATCCACCTACCACCTTTGCCTTAAGTTCCCAACTCTTAAAGGAACCAAAACGATTTGGGGAGAACGAAAGAGCTCTCGAACTTCTCTTTTTATCGAAAATAAACTTCGGAATCCTGTAATAGATAAAACCTTAGAGAAGGAAAAACGAAAGCCAGGGGCTGAGCTCTCAAAACTCCTCCACCAACTTCATCTGGAGGATGCCAAGGAGCAGAAAGACGAAAGTCCATGCGAACCGGTGGTCTCATTATGCATCGACGATTCCCATCCGGAGAGATGCGTTGAAATCGGTGCAAACCTTAATGAAACAATCAAATCCGAGCTCATTGCTCTCCTTAAAAAGAACGTGAGCACTTTCGCATAGGCAGCTGAAGACATGCGAGGTATTGACATTAACACGGCCTCCCATACGCTCAATGTTGATCCAACCTTCAAACCGATCAAGCAAAAAAGGCGAAAACTTGGTCCAGAGAGGGCAAGGGCAGTCAATGACGAAGTCGAAAGACTCCTCAAAGTTGGATCAATCACTGAAGTACGGTATCCCGATTGGCTTACCAAACCGGTAGTCGTCAAAAATAAGAATAGAAAGTGGCATGTCTGCGTGGACTTTACGGACCAAAAAAGGCCATCCACAAGTTGGGAGTTGCATACATGAGCTGGATGCATGTTTTGCCAAGTATTTCCCACAAAACATCGATCTGATCAGCATAGCGCAGTCAGGATATGTGTTCAATGATCGATGTGTATCTTTAAAACCACAAGGCTTTTGAACATGAAACTACTTGGAAAATGTTCTCAACGCAATTATGAATCTCTCAGAAGAAGAATCAGATCAAACGAAGTTCATACGAGAAAGTTATGACATCCACAAGTTGGGAGTTGCAGTCCAGCTCGGTACGGAAGCTTGGAGCAGCTGGCTGGGAGTTTCCTTCACCAATCCTACCGAGCTGGACGACATATGCCAGTAAGCTCGGTAATAACCACCCTCCTGGCTACCGAGCTGACCGGCACCCTTCAGCACATCGATCTGGACGCATCCCACGACTTATCGGAAGATCTCCTCTCATCCTGTATACCAAGCTGGATGACACCATCGACTTGGAAGCAAGCCAGTTCAGCATTTCCTGCACCCAGGCTACCGAGCTGGACGGCAGTCATGCTGTCCAGCTCGGTAGGAAATACTGGCCGAGCTGGCTGACGCTTCTTGTTTCGTCTCGTTTTGCTTTGTTTTCATCTTTAGGGTCTTTTCGTAAACATACCGATGTTTTCGTAAGTTTCTCGAAACATCGCGATGTTTCGTCTATCGAATTGGGCAGAGCTGGAAAGATGGACCGACAAATGCTGAAACCGACTTATGGAAGTTTCTAGAAGTTTCCTCAAAGATTTATGGAAAAGTCATCGGAAAAATGAAAAGACCTTTGTCCCACATCGAAACTTAGGTTGTTTAGGACTTAGGATGTCTTAGTATAAATAAGGATCGATCTCTACCTCTTGTAACATATTCAATATATTCGGAATACACTATTCATTCAAGATTTGGCAGTAAAATCGTATTCTCATTTTTCCTTTTTTTTTATTCTTTACTTTTGCGGAAATTTACCAAAATCTTTCAAGAAGTTTCTCATTCCAGAATTTTTGGGACCTAATTATCAAATTCACTTTCCGAAAATACATTGTGTGAAATCTCGTTCGCACGGATATGCCGGACACAGCTCTTGTACCTTAAACCAATATTCCAAATATATAAACATATTGTTGGCACCATAAAGTTTAATTAATGAACAAAGGAATATAACTCATATAATAGAAAAAACTTACTTCGGCACGTTCAAGAACGTCACAAATCTCCAGATGATCTATTAAGATCAGATGTTTCGAAGGTTTTTCTTCATGAACGATTTTTCTACCCACTTGTTGTAGTAAATTGTGCATCACTATTTCTCCTTTGGTTGATATATATATATATATTACGAGTGTGTTTAACCCGTACTTGATATCCAGTTTATTCTCAGCGAACATGGCTTTCACAAGATCACCATCTTTATAGTTGAAGAAGATTGAAATATGGAGAAATAGAGATTGCTCTTTCTCATGTAAATTCTCGTAACCGACTCTTAGTACTTCCTCGATATCTCGATGATCAAGAATAGTTTCCAGCCTGCGTATTACTTCTCCCCACTCCTCTTCATTCTTCCCACGTAAAGACGAACCCGGCACACGAAGACCCAATGGAAGGTTACCACAAAGCTCTGTTACTATTTCGGCAAGCTTTTCAAAACCATAAGTGGATAGTTTTGTCTAAAAGCATATCTACATAAGATCCTGAGAGACTCATAATCAGATGGAAACCCTAGATGGTATGTATTATTGATACCATGCTGTTGTATAAGCTCTTTGTTTTCTGTTGTAACTACAATCCTACTACCAGGGCCAAACCATGTAGTTTCATTAGCCAAAGCCTCTAATTGCTTTACATTGTTAACATCATCAAGAATGATGAGCAGTCTCTGATCTCGTAACCTTTCTTTTATTGCACCTAAATGACATATCCTAATACCATTTTGGTTCAAAATATTCGAAAGAAACTGTTCTTATAAACGTAAATTCATACCATACTCATCCAGACCACTACAATAACCTCCCCTAAGGTTGTGCACAAAACAAGTAAGCTGAAACTTATTAGAGAGTTGACTTTGCAAAGCTCTAGCAATGGTAGTCTTACCGATGCCTCCACGACCAGCAATTGCAACCATTTTAACTCCATCACTGTCTAAATCAAGCAAAGACTCCATCTCTCTCAAATGAGCTTCAAGTCAAACCATGCCATCAAAGTCCCTAGAAGGTATGGCATTCAGTATATCTGAAACATCTCTTGCAATCTTCTCAATCATTTCTACTTCATTGTCCCTAACAAAATAGTAAGAAAAAAGGTACTGCTTCCATCCACCGGTCATGAGAAAAAAAACTCATAAAGATAATGATAGAAAATCTCAGTAAATCAAGGAAAATCAAACAATAAAACATGTAATTACTCTTGTATATTTCTAGTATATTTTCTCTAAGACCATGATCATTAGAGGCTCTAAAAAAAACTCTCTAAAAAATATATAAATAAAAAAAAAGGGCAAATCTCCTAATTTATTATTTTTATTAGGGTATAGTCTCCTAATTCTTGAAATAATTAATGAAAATCTCTAAAATTATACTTTAGTAAATTATTCCAAGAATCAGAGACCATATCATAATAATAAAAAAAATATAATAATTTATATTACTTATATTTTTTAGAGACTATAGTTAAAAACCTATCAATAATATATTACTGGGAAATATATAATAAAGATATGACCGTGGTCACATACAACAACTAAAATAAAAATATATAATAAAGATATGACCGTGGTCACATACAACAACTAAAATATCAACTTAAAACCTATGTCAAAGGCACAAAGTCGGTCAGCGAGTATCTCCGCACAATGAAGGCAAAAGCTGATGATCTTGCATTACTGGGAAAGCCATTGGATCCTCAAGATTTTACGGAACAAGTTCTTTCTGGTCTCACTGAGTATTACAAACCAGAGATTGACGCCATTAATGGACGAGACAACCCAATCTCATACGACGAGTTGTATGAGCGATCTATTAAATTGAGAAGCCATGATTATCTGCAACGATTCTCCCTCTGTTACTCCTATTGTTGCTAATGCCACAGACACACGATCTCGTCAACCAAATCGTCAGAGCCATTACAATCAGAATCGTTCTGCCAAAAACTATACCTCTCAAACTCGATTCTCTGATAACAACAACTCAACTCAGAATCACTTTTCCAAACCATATCTCGGGAGGGGCCAAGCATGTGGCGTCCAAGGGCATAATGCCAAGTTTTGCCCAGAATTACGTATGGTGAGAGGCTCTGCTTTTTTCTCTCCTTCACCAATGCCACAACAGTTCTCACAACAATTGCAGACCTTTCCCCCATGGCAACAAGCAACACCGTTTCAACCATGGAGACCTCGTGCAAATGGAGCCATGTTTTCTGATTCCTCCACCTGGCTTCTTGATTCTGGTGCCTCACATCACATGACCAGTGATTTGGGCAATCTTTCACACCACAACCCATACGTCGGAGGTGATGATGTGCTTCTTGGTGATGAATCGGCATTACCAATAAGGCACACTGGTTCTTTCTCTATTCCTTCTTATACTAAACCTTTTTCATTAATAATGTTTTATGTGTTCCTTCACTTCATAAAAAAGTACTTTCTGTGTTTCAATTATGTACGACAAATGATGTTTCAATCACTTTTACACCAACATACTTTCAGGTCAGGGATTTACACATGGGGAACCTTCGTCTGAGAGGCAAACCTAAGGCAGGCACTTATGAGTGGCCTAAGTCGTTTTCTTCTACACCTCCATCACTTTCTTTTGCTTCAACAATAAAAACTAGTTTAACAGATTGGCATTCCCGCTTAGGCCATCCTGCTTTACCTATTCTTAATAAAATTGTTTCTCAATTTCATTTGCCTGTTTCTTCAAATGTTTTAATGGCTAAGCCATGCCATGCTTGTTCTACTAATAAAATACATAAGTTGCCTTTTACAACTTCTTCTTTAAAATCTTCTCATCCTCTCGATATAGTATTTTCCAATGTTTGGACTTCTCCGCTGATTTCTATTGACGGTTTTAAATATTATGTTATTTTTGTTGATCATTTCACTAGATATACTTGGTTGTATCCTTTAAAGAAAAAATCTTAAGTTTATGATGTTTTTACAGTGTTTAAAAATCTGGTTGAAAATTGTTTTCAGTGTAAGTTAAAAAACTCTCTACACAGACAATGGGTGTGAGTATATCGGTCTTAGGACATTCCTCTCTAGTCATGGTATTTCGCATATGACCAGTCCACCCCACACCCCTGAAAATAATGGTATTGTTGAAAGACGTCATCGACATATTGTTTAGATGAGTTTAGCTCTTATGTCTCATGATTCTATGCCAAAGTCTTATTGGACATATGCATTTGGTGCGGCTGTGTATCTTATAAATCGGATGCCAACATCAAATCTTGATTTTAAAAATCCTTTTCAATGCCTTTATGGTCAGCTTCAGAATTTTCAGAAATTGTGAGTTTTTGGTTGCTTATGTTTTCCTTGGTTAAAGCCATATGCCTCTCATAAGTAAGATGATCGGTCAAAACCTTTTGTCTTTTTGGGATATTCTCTTTCGCAAAGTGCCTATTTTTGTCTTGATAGAGTAACATCTCGCATTTATACTTCACCCCACATTATTTTCATGAAACCGTATTTCCCTTTGCTATCTCCTCACCACTTGAAATTCAGGCATGCCTTCTTTAACAGATCACACAAGCTCGTCTTCTCCATCAGTTACTCTTGTCCCTCAGCCCAAATGTCATCCACCATCGCCTCCGGAAAACCTCGGGTCTGCTAATACAACACCACCTCAAGAACAAAGTTCCCCACTTTCATGAAATTCATCTCCATCACCAACAACTGATGCGTCACCAATGACACTCCCACACCCGCTTCTTCCCCGACAACGGAAGAAAGAATACCAACACCAACTCCTTCTCCTTCCGCACCATCATCACTGTCACCACCACCACCGCCACCACCACCTCCGCTTGCTCAGCCACTTTGAACAAGCAATCGCACTCGAAAACCAGTTCAGAAGCTCAATCTTCACACATGCATCACTCAACACACAAAAACTATTCCCTGGAACAGTTGCAGAAGCTCTTAAGAGTCCACATTGGCGTAAAGCCATGAGTGACGAAATTAATTCTCATATTAGAGAACATACTTGGGATCTTGCCAACTCTACTAAAGCTTCTAATATTGTTGGTTGCAGGTCAGTGTTTACAATCAAAAGACGGCCTGACAGATCTATTGAACTATACAAAGCACGTCTAGTTGCAAAGGGATACAATCAAAGACCTGGGGTTGACTACTAAGAAACATTCAGCCTGGTCGTCAAACCAGCCACCATCTGTACTGTTTTAAGTACTGCTGTCACCCGTAACTGGCCCTTGCAACAACGTCAATAATGCGTTTTTACAAGGCCACCTTGGAGAAGAGGTTTATATGACGCAACCTCCAGGATTCCAAGACAAAGACAATCCCCATGCAATATGCAAACTCCGCAAAGCAATATACGGTCTAAAACAAGCTCCTCGAGCTTGGTATAGTGAGCTGCGCACCTTTCTACTTCAATCTCGATTCAAGAACTCAATATCCGACACTTCTCTCTTCATCTATAACAAGAATGGTGTCCTGCTCTACATGATTATTTATGTTGATGATATCATCATCACCGGCAACAGCAAAACCCATATCTCACGGTTTATCAATTCCTTATCTACTAGTTTTTCTCTTCAAGATTTGGGTGATCTTTCTTTTTTCTTGGGAATGGAAGTCACACGAACAACATCTGGTTTACATTTAACTCAATCTCGATATATTGCAGATCTACTTCACAAGGCAAACATGACAAACGCAAAGTCAGTGGCAACACCGATGGAGTCAAACTCATCCCTTACACTTCACTCTGGCACGGCATTGGATGATGCTACTGAGTATAGAACAATGGTAGGAAGCTTACAATACTTCTCACTCACAAGGCCAGCCATTTCTTTCTCAGTCAACAAATTGTTGTAGTTCATGCATCGTCCGACAACAGAACAATGGACAGCCGTCAAACGTATACTATGCTACCTCTCTGGTACAATGTCTCAAGGTGTTTACTTTCGAGCAAACAACAAATCAGACCTTCATGCCTTCATGGACGCTAACTGGGCCGGTAACAAAGATTATTATACCTCCACAAGTGCATATGTTGTCTACCTTGGAAGTCATCCAATTGCCTGGTGTTCAAAGAAGCAAACTGGTGTAGCTAGTTCTTCAACAGAAGCGGAGTATCGATCAATTACTTCTACTACCTCTGAGATTTGCTGGATTTCGTCTCTTCTTGTGGAACTTGGAATTGACGTATCTGCACAACCAGCTATTTACTGTGACAACATAGGTGCCACATATTTAGCTGCCAACCATGTCTTTCACTCAAGGATGAAGCACATAGCTTTGGATTACCACTTTGTTCGATAATTTGTTCAAAGGGGACAATTACGAGTTGCACATGTCTCCTCTACTGATCAGTTAGCTGATGCTCTCACTAAACCTCTGCGTCACACTAGTTTTCAAAAACTTATCGTCAATCAGACTATGCAACCGTCGTCCATCTTGAGGGGGTGTGATAGAAGATCTCAGTAAATCAAGGAAAATCAAACAATAAAACATGTAATTACTCCCGTATATCTCTCGTATATTTTCTCTAACTTTCATATCTTTATTTCCTTTGTAAAGTGATTCACCTCTGTATATATAAACAGAGTTTACCACATCAATGAAAATCATGGAATGATACTTATTCAATAGCTAACATTCTTCTTTTACCAGTAAGTTATGACATCTATTTCAAACATTATCGTAAATCATTATTTACCATAATTCTTCTTTTATTCATCATACTAGCATTTTCTCTCCTTTGGGTTATATCATATAAGAAAGATAAAGAATAATTAAAGAAGCGCAAACCAGTTTAGAAAGTATTCTCCGGCTATGTTGCCCACATCGTTCAAATCTTGGCTCCATTTTTGCCTCTCCTCTGTTTTTGGAGCACAAATTTCATTGAGAACTTTCCCAAAATCTCCGGTCTGTTTCCGTACATGAGAAGGATCAACTCCGTAGAAGACTATCATCACTATTTGCCCCATATCTTCCTTACACCTCAAAATCTCCACCAGCTGGAAGAAGCATAGTTCTTTGAGAGCACAACAATGAAGATCTTCGATTCCTGAATCGCAAGTGTAAGAGAAGGGGCAATGGTTTCGCTTCTCACGATCCCTTGATCATCGAACATCGAAATCCCATTGTTACTAAACTGTTTGCGTACATGACTGAGCAGCGTTTTACGAACATCTTGTCCATGGAAGCTTGTGAAGATATGGTATGTCCAGGTGCGAGACGAAGATGACGTAGCCATCAGAGAGAATCTTGAATGTATTCAGAGTGATGTTTTCGGATAAGCCATAAATGACAGGAAAAAAAATGGAAAAATCCTAGTCTCTACTGTTGAGTCTGTTCACTATTGAGCGAGATGAAGTTTCTTCGTCTTTTAGAGCATCTCCATTCAGGAGAGATCAAAAATGAGTATCAGTACATAAATATATTACTATTTTAATATTATTTATTTATATATTTAAATTTAAAATATAAAAAGAAAATGAGCCAATTATTGTAAGACATCTGCATTTAAAGGGTGAGAGATGTATCTCACAGTATGTAAAACCAGAGACGGTTGTACATTTTGTATACTCTCTCACTTCTTTTTACCTTTTTTTATTATTAAATTTTTTTGAGAAACTCTAGTAGAGTATGTTGATGGAGATGGCCTTAGTTTACTTCCTCTTTTTAAAAAACTAGGGGTTTCTCCGCGTTACGCGCGGATTATGGTATTATATTTTTGTTGTTTTTTTGTTCTGTAAAGTCTTAGTTTAACCATTTGTATAACTTTAAGAAAAGCATAATTACTTTCACACATTTAAATCTTTAAAATTCTATGTTATTTTACATTTTAATTTTCTTTGTGCCCCTATAGTATTGTTTCCTTTTGTATATAGTTTTATTTTATTTTGGTTTATCATATCTATTTTTTTGGTAATATATTTTTTTGAGAACCATATTAATTTTTAAATTTTTTTGGACCATTACAATTTGGGTTTTGTCACGATTAAGAAATAAATTGTAATTTTTTTTAAAAAAATACAGTAGTACTAATGATAGAATCATATTTGTTGTTCTCTCTATTACATCTTCTTGTTGGATGTCTAATTTTCTTTTCTATTGAGCCTTTTGATATATTTAAAATATTTTTACATCATGTATTTTTTATTTTTCTATTATTTTCAATAACCAATTATTTATTTTTATAAATTTATTATTTTATATATGATTTGAATTTATTATTCTCATATATATTTTGTACATTTAAAAAATCACACCTTAATAAAATATATGTTAAAGAATACCTAATAAAAACACTGAATTATGTAAACTATAATATATCTTTTTATTTTAGGCTGTAAATACATTTACATGTGAATACACATTATTAGTAGATAATAACATTGAGTAATCTATAATGTAATTAAAAGAGAGTCCTCAATTATTTTTGGTATAGTAGTCATATTGTTTTTATGATAGTGAAAATCAATAATATATTTTGTGGTATCTTGTGTTTTGTATCCAGATTATTTTATTGATAACTAAATTATTTATATATTACTTTTTCAGTTTTCCTATAAATTTCTTGAATTTTATTTTTCAACAAATTTTAAATATTTTTCATTATAGTACATATTTCTAAATTAAATTTGACGATTTAATTGATATTTATTTTTTGAGTTTGTAAGTAGTAAATATTTAATATTTACTTATCTTATATTAAGTTATTGTGAAAACATAATATTTGACACAGAAATGGGTTAATAAATCATTTATAACTTTGATTAATTGTTTTTTGTGAAATATTTTATTTTTCATCCTTTGTATCTATTTTTAAAAAAAATGTAATTTGATTTTTGACCGAAAAGAAATTAAATATATAAAAATAATATAGCTTTAATTGAGAATTATATCTTTATTTTTGCATATAAAAATATTACAATGCTGGTATTAGAGCTCTAATTTATCTACTGTAGAAAATTAGAAAGCAACAACTAAAAATGTGCTAATAAATAAATCAAGAAGCAAATGTGAATGGTTCTTCCTCTAAAATATCTGAAAAACCTTTACTATTTTTACATTCACCACCATTTTGTTCCTTTTATAATCTACACCCTCCACTCCTGTCATATTAGTTTAAATAATTTTAGAAAACCACAAAAACATTGCAAGTCCTATTTCATTTGTGAGCTTATAGACAACTCATAAATTTTTTTGGTCATTAACCAAAACTGAAGAACATATTTGTTGGATCTTAGCGAGCAGATCTCTTTAGTTTTTTTAATAAGAATTTGATTATGTGAATTAAAGAGATATAGAAGTCATTAGTTCAAAGCCCTTGATTAAGACATAAACAAAATTGTCTTCGCATAATATTTGTAGGTCGTAAAGATCTTAATTAAGGACTTGTCATTGTGCAGTCTTATAGATCAAATCAATTTCTTATTTTGTGAAACATACATGATAAAGATTAAAGAATATTGCTATATATATAGATTTCATAGCTAAAATATGTATTAGTAAGCAAAAGAAAGCCATGAAGCAATAATCTAATAGATACACAACCAATCAAAGTCATTAAAGAATTATTTGGAAACATCTTATCTCATATGCAAGTCATGACCAGAGCTTCTTGGTTGAAGGTTTCCTTTTTGTATATCTTTTTGCTTAACATGGGAGACAGCACATTACTTATCGATGGGGTGTTTGGTTTTATTGTAAGTAGCGGGAACGGGACTCTCTTTGGAACTCTGAGCGGTAACACCCCTAAGATGCTTCACAAGTTCTCTGCTGATCTTCCGGAGAAACACGGTAAAGGAGAGTTGGCGGCTTGCAGCAAGACTGAGTGGAAGCAGTCGCCTATGTTTTATTCCAGGCTTATGGCGAAGATAATAAGTGTGGTAAGCCAAAACACCAAGAAGTTTGTTTTTGGCGTGCGTCAAACGTTGGACACTCTGGTCTCTGATTGTGTGGTAAGATCTTGCTATCGACAGATGTGTGTTGTTGAACATTTCAACTGGTGAAACCGTGATAAAATACACGGGCAGTAAACGAAGACGGTACACATAAAGAAATTCCACACAAGCATCAGGAATTTTCACGTAAAGATCAGTTGAATACATCAAAACTTGAAATTTTCAGTGGAAGCCATAAATTTCTTGTAAATAACAAAGAATAATGAATAGAATGAACCCTAAAACCTATAAAAGAAGAAAGTTAGAAACTATCCTGAATCAAGGGAAAATACTACCTGATCAAATGTTTTGAATTAATGGAAAATTGACATTTTCCATGTTCAGTTGATAAATCTTCAACGTACAAACTTTCACGGTCCAATAACTACCTGAAACAATGAGTTAACTTTAAGAACACGGTTCTAAGGGCAGTCATGGAAACAAATTGTAGCTACGAAACATATCTGTTTTCTCACTATTCTCGTTTCCGTGTGACTTTATATTTTCCAAAACCAGACAAAAGTAAATACTTCTACATCAGCTAAGCAACATTCAATATATTTGCAGATCTAATCTGTTGAAGAAAAAATTGCAGGAAAAGGGAGGAGAAGAATAAAGATAATATCTTATGGATCATCTGTCAGGTTTCTCTAGCAGAAATGATACTGAATCCAGAAGTTATTTGATCTCATACATCCTGCTGAGTTGTATATGCTGACAGGTTTCCTCGTGTAAACCCCTTTCTTGATCGAAGCCAGATTGGAAAATGATATATGCCTTTTTAATGCTTTGAATGTACCTTAGTTGCACTTGCAGAGGTAGCTATAACAAACCATGCTTGTGTATCTATACCTCAGCTGACAACTGAAAAACAGCTACAAATTAAACAAATCATGAATGGGTAAATTCGTTAAAAACACATCAAATAACGCTGAATTTTACTCTTTTAGATGATTATTTCTTCTTACCTTTGCCGGCACTTTCGTCTTGGGGGCTTTTAATGAGAAGTTTGCAGTCATGCCTTTGTTTGGCTATTGGTCTTTAAGGTCATCTTTGAGGCAATATATGCGAGAAATTTCATGTAGAGAATTTATAAATTAGTTATGGTATAAGCACAAAATCAAGGATAAAGAGACGGTAAATACTCGTTTTTAAAACATATTTTGTTTTCTCGTTCCTGTCTCTTACTTACCTAGATATGGTCTGACCATTCAGCGCCACTTCTGATTTGGTCAACATCTGAGGACGTGTTCATCATCATAGGCCTCGATGCTCTCAGATTGTAGTGATGGAGGAAAAACCAGGAACTCAATACATGGGTCACAACTTACACGCAGAGCTCAAGACCGCATATATTGATAAAAAGGAGATGAATAAAGGCGACGTCGTATTTGTACCAATTATCTGCTGTATTTCTCCAGCTTCGTCGTAGATTTTGAAATTGAAAAGAGTAGGAATAGACGGAAAAATGAAGAGGGTGAAGCAAAATATCCCTATATAATAAAAGGGATTGCCTCAATGTGCGAGAAATGGGAAGAGACGGAATAGATCTGGGATTGTGGAAAGATGAAAAGAACCGTAACTGAGCTTAGGCATTGATGTTGTTTCAAAATGACTATGAGATCAATTTAATTTGACGGTAAGGAGGAGAGCAGAGGAATGGGATCCGTTAAGGTAAGAGAGGTGAGACGGCAAAAAGAGTGTTAATAGGTGAAAAAATGTTCGGAATTAAGAACACATTGGGCCACTTTTTTTGGAGTTTAAAGGTGGGCCATAACTGGGCCGGAACGTATTCATCTCTCGCAGCATTTTATGAAGTCCCCGTAGATTTACCCGGAGATTCCGTGAACTTTGGTTTATAATATATCTAATCAGTCGGTATGTGATTTTTAAAAAGAGGAGTGTGACAGCATGGACAAAATGATGATGTGGAATTAAATCCTACCTGGACACCCTAAGAAGAGTTTAAGGTAATCCCTTTTATTATATAGGGATATAAACGAAAATGAGTGAACTGCATAGACTAGCTATAGAGTATTTAGTTAAAATTAGTTTATCAGTGACTCAAATCATTAGTATTATTGGGTAAATAGAAATTCAATAAAGGTGAATAGGCCCGTTAGAAGGCCATACGTTTCCAGCTTACATTATGAACTGGAGAATGGCCCAAAGTCATCACCCTCTCTGTTAATTTTTGTTAAACATGTTAAGATATTAGTACATATTCCGCGCTTACCCAGAGTAAAACTTATTAATTAATATATTATAATGTATTTTTGTTTTTTTCTGGTTCATAATGTATTACGTGTAACAATATATATTTTATTTTTATTCATAATTTTATTTCAAACCGGTTGTTTTGTTTTCTACAGACATAAAATGCTCTTTGTGTGAGACTGTTTTATATTAGTTAAAAATCACGATAATAGAAATTGATTTGTTTTATTTTGATGATTAATATATTAAGTGAACTGATTTGTTGTATGAACATATTTATTTTTCAGAGTATCATTTAACCCGCACTTACACATAACAATGACTGTTTTTCTTTAAAAAATATAAATTAAAAAAAGTTATTTTGAAAAAGTTAGTCTGATTTTTTTTTGTTGGTACGATTAAATTTTATTGTATTTGAAAAATGAATATCCGTTTTTAAAATATTTTAAGATTCATGAATTTTTTTATAGTTTAAAGAAGAGATATTGTAATCAAGAAATCTATATCAATTTTAGGAATATCTTTTAAAAGTAAAAAAATTTCAGTTTTTAAAGAATATGAGAGATTTGCGATGATATCATTTGAAATGATATATTGAAAATAATAAAGAGATTTGTGAGATTATATTTTGTTTAGTTTTTATTAGATTTTACACTTATATTTTATCCAAAACTAACCCTATTGCCAAAAAACTATGGTGGCATATGTTGTAAAAATAAAAATATTTTTAGATTTTAGAGTATTTTTTAAAAATGACTTGCCATTAATATTAAAATAGAGATAGAGTAATTTACTAAAATGACATCTAATTATATTAGAGTTATTAGAATAACTCTAATTTTAAAAAAATTACTTCTTTTTTTTTACCTAAAATGTCATTTTATCATTTGGTACCTCATAATTACAAAAATTGACATTATTTTTTATTTAAAAAATCAAAACTTCTTACTACAGTAAAAAACCTAGGTAAAAATTATCAAAATAAACCTACCACACTTTAAATTAATTTAGACAGTCGTTTTTTAGTGATTAGTAGATTATCTTTCACAAGTTTATTTAAATACAGCAGTTTTTTGTATTATTTGATGATAGATTTTATTGTCGATCAGAAGTTTTTTTAATTACCTGATGACAGATTTATTGCCGATCAGAAATATCTGGAAATTTTATCAACTCTGAGCACCTGAAAATGTTGAGATAAGCACAAGGTGCTAAGTTGAAGTGAGTAGGAACAACTTGTAGCTTTGTACAGTGACTTATATCCAAGTAGTTAACTTTTTCAAGATTTCCAACAGAGGAATGAAGCTTTACCAAACTAGAGCAATTACGCAGTTCCAAACTCTCGATCATTGCTGCATTTGAAAGATCCGGGAGTTCCTTTAAATTCTCAGACCATGACAAATCCACCATCTTCAGATTTTGTAAGTGGCTGAATGTAAACCAACACAAGAAAAACATGAACATGAAGACATGATGAGAGAGTATTGCATGTCTTTAAAAGCAAATATCGAAACTAACCTGAGTTCCTTCCCAGAGCGTTTCGAGCTGGATCTCTTGCATATTGAGTTCCACAAGATTTTCCAGTCAAATTCTAAGAGGAAGACTGTTGCTCGGATATGCCTTCCAATGTAGTAACCTAATAGGAAACTCCATCTCGTCAGGTATATGCAATATATCATTTCCATCTTCTCTACTTTTGTAAACATTGAGGAATCTTGACTTAGGTATGTTTTTAAAAGCTCGTGTGACGATATTTTTCCTCATGTGTGAGGTGATGAAGAAGAAGATCTTTTCATCTCTTGCTTTCCTCCGTTGTGATCTGGACACCACATTCAATAATGTTGATTTCCTTGCATGTAGTGATGAATTTGAACATAATCTCATCCTCCTGTTCAAGCCATCCATGTTAACCAACCAATTAAATGTCAGATATAAATACATGTTTCGCTTAAATAACCTCGAGATACATATACATATTCATGACAATGAAGCAACCCTTGTTAATGCGTGTGCGGCATAACAATTGAGGATAATCCTATGCTATTTTCATTGTATACTGTAATTGTAAAGTCATACAGAAAAATATGGATGAATACTTATTTATATACCTGAAAAAATTCTTCAGTTGTCGTTTTTGATAACAATAGGTGGAATGCCTAAATTGATCTTATCACTTAATAAATAATTGAATTTGACATTGACAACATGTGGTCCATTCCACTATCTTTCATAACTATTATCTGTGTCTTTCAAAACTCATCTTACATTCCAAGAAACCAGTCTACCTCATTTTTCTTTATCTATAGCAAATATCCACTGGTTATTGACACAAATGCTCCATACACCATATAAAACATAGGTATGCATATTTTTAGAAAGAATAAAGGACAAAAAGAAAAGAGAAACAATCAAAATAAGAGGAAAAAATCATCAGGAAATGAGAGAATGAGACAATATAAAGGAAGATGTTGTAAAACTGAAGAGAATGAGACAATGAATTTCATATGGAATTGTGTGTATTATTGCATTACCAATGAATCTTTTATATAAGGATTAGTACGTAGGAGAAAAAAGAAACTTCCTAATTCTAATGGGAAAAGGAAATTAGGGTTTTCCTTTTCCTAAAAATAAAAAGGAAAGTACATAAAAGGTAATTCCTAATACAATAAGGAATACTAATAGTTATGGCAATCTATCATTCGGTTTATAACACTCCCCTTTGGATGTCAGAACTATTAGAGCTCATAATACGCTTTGGATGTTGCCTCATTAAAACCTTACCCGGAAAACCCAGTGGGACAAAACCGTGGTGAAGGAAAAAGAGTACAACACGTATTACTCCCCTATTCTGAACATCCCTGAAGGTCCTTCAATCGTCGCATTCCAATCTGATAAATAAGCTTCTTGAAAGTTGAGGTTGGAAGCGACTTGGTGAATAGGTCCGCAGAATTGTCACTTGAACGCACTTGTAATACTTGAACTTCTCCAGCTTTCTGCAAATCGTGTGTGAAGAAGAACTTTGGCAAAATGTGCTTCGTCCTATCACCGTTGATGTAACCGTCCTTAAACTGAGCTATGTATGCTGCGTTGTCCTCGTACATGACGGTTGGTTCCTGTTTCCCTTCTGTCATCCCACAATCCACTCTAATGTGCTGAGTCATTAACCTAAGCTAAACACATTCACGGCTGGCTTCATAAATAGCCAAGATTTCTTCATGATTAGTTGATGTAGCCGCAATGGTCTGCTTCATGGACCGCCAGGATATGGTAGTTCCACCGTGAGTAAAAACATAACCTGTCTGAGACCGAGCATTATGTCGATCCGAAAGATATCCTGCATCAGCAAAACCAATTAAACTTTATTTGGATTGGTTAATATATAACAGACCCAAGTCTTTCGTTCCTTGTAGGTAACGAAAAATATGTTTAATCCCGTTCCAGTGCCTTTGGGTCGGACATGAGCTAAATCTTGATAACAAGTTCACGGCAAATGATATATCTGGTCTAGTGTGGCTCACCAGATACATCAAAGTTCCTATGGCACTAAGATATGACATTTCGGGACCAAAGACTTCTTCATCGTCCTTTTTCGGACCAAACAGATCTTTTTGTAGATCGAGTGATCTCACGACCATGGGGCTAGAAAATGGGTGAGATTGGTCCATATTAAATTTCTTGAGTACCTTTTCTGTATATGCCATTTGATGCCCAAGGATTCCATTATTAATGTATTCAAGCTGTAATCCCAAACAGAATTTCGTTTTGCCTAGGTTTTTCATTTCAAATTTTTTCTTTAGATAATCGACTGTTTGGGTGATTTCCGCAGAGGTTCCTAGAATATTCAGGTCGTCA
>OVBI01002182.1:0-23112 GCA_900406495.1 Sisymbrium altissimum | reverse complement strand
TACCTCACTGAGTGACTCCCCTGTTACTCACCCCTCTTCCTTATCTTTTTTTTCCAGGTGAGACTGACGAGTAGATGGCTTCTTATGGGATTGGGTGCTTTGGGATATTTTCAAGATTTATTTTTATATTTTTAATTTTAAACATTTGATTTATGATTTCTTTTGGTTTATTTCGGTTATTGGTTTTCTTGGATTATTGGTTATTATTTAATAAGAGGATGTTTATTTAAAAATTTGAGGTTACTTGCGGAGTAAGTTAGGGTTCGTGGCACGCCGTTCTCGAGTGAGGATGAGACGGGTGTTACAGAAAACATAGTCATAATTCTATGTAATTTGGAAAAGATCTTTCCACCTTTATTTTTTGATGTGATAGAGCACTTACCTGTCCATCTCCCATATGAAGCTGAATTAGGTGGTCCTGTGCCATATAGATGGATGTATCCTTTTGAAAGGTTTTTTAAGAAGTTGAAGAGTAAGGCGAAAAACAAAAAATATCTAGCATGATCGATAATTCAGTCATATATCAATGATAAAATTTCTTATTTTCGGTGCACTATTTAGCAGCGCATATTTAAACGAAATCAATGTAAACGTTAAAAGTATTTTTTTTTACATATTTGTTATTAAATGTTATATAATTTCAAACACAAAATAATTTGGATTATTATTATATATCTATAGGTTGACTAGATTCAATGAAGGTGAAGACCATGTATACCATGTGCATGGAATACCAGAAATATTTAGCCATGTTGGTCGTCCAATTGGAAAAAAGAAGGAAATATGGTTTTCTGAAAAAGATTATCAATGTGCACATGCATATATTTTGCGAATTCATCCATTTGAAAGGTAAAATTATTAAATTATTTTAAACTTAAAAATGATAAGATAAATATAATTTAAATAAATTATTTTAATTTAAAATGTGGATTTTCAGTTTATTTGAAAATCAGATTCGGTTTCAATATCCTGACCTATCAGAGGAAGAAATTTCGATAAAATGCGATAACGGATTTCCCCAATGGATTAGAGAATATGTAAGTGTACCTATATATGTAATTTATAACAAACCAATAAATCATATATAAATATATATATATATATATTGATTTAATTTTTTTTTAATAATATAGGTCTTTTAACAAACTTGGCTAACTGTGGCCAAATTTTTCCTAAATGGGTGGAAGAAGTGGTGGAAGGTCCAATGAATAAAGCCACAACTTGGCCAATATATTTTACGAGAGGTTATTTGTTTTATAAGCGAAATCATAGACAAAGAAGAAAGACCTGCAACTACAGGATATGCGTGAAAGGAGCAAACTATTCGGATGCATCAGATGAAGTTGATTTTCATCGGACCTTTACTGATATCATACAACTTCATTATTCAGGTTTTGTAAATTTGAAGATCACACTTTTTAAATGTCAATTGTATGATCCTACCATTGGAAAAGGCACACAAATCAGCAATAGTGGTATTGTTGACGTTCTTGCTCAAGGCAGATACAATAAATTTGAAACTTTTATTTTAGGTAATTTCTGTCAATTAATTTTATATGAATGCTATATATATATTAATAATATTTCTCATCTGATACAATGCAGCTTCTCAATCGGATGAAGTCTGTTATATTCTGTATCCATACGTCAAACAACCGAAGAAGTTGTGGCTGAATGTGCTTAAAGTCAATTCCAGAGAAAATATTTTCGGGAATTATAAAGAAAAAGAACTGATTCTGCTACAACAGGAAAATGATGATGAGATAATTACAGTTGCAGAAATTGAAGTAGATCATTTGGCAGACGGAGCAAATTCATTTGAAAATATTGATTTTCATGTCGAAGATTCCGAAGGAGAAGATGAATTTCAATGTAATTTATCATCTTCTGATGATGATGAAGATGGTGATGAAGATGGTGTTGAATTTGAATAAAATTTTAATGTTAAGTTTATTAAAATAAAAAGAATAATTAAGTAATAAATGATTATGTTATACATTTTATCTTTTCATATATATTATATTTATTTAAACAAACGAACGAATAAATGTATCTCAGTGGCTGCATCCGCATTTACATTAGCAAAATAACCTGGGTTCGACCCACGAAAGTGGAAGTTTAAATATTTACCATTTTGCAACTATTTTGCAACAGTTTGCCAACCGTAGTACCAAATCCATTGCAAATTTTGTCCTTTAAACTTTTTCGAATGTCTATCCAAATGCGACTAAGTGATTAGTTTAGGGTTATAAATACAACGAATACGCGACTATACTGATCATCTTAGGAGATTGCATCCCAGATTAGTTGCAAGTATATTGATTTTGTAATGATTTTGCGACTGAGAGTTGTTACTCTGTGGCAAAATAATGGCACCTTTATAATTACTTACAATTATCTTTTTTATGATTCAGATACATTATTTACAACTTTTTTAGTATATATCATGAGTTACTAATCTAATCAACCTAAATTGACAATATCTTACATAAATTTGAGTCATTGATTAAAATTTGGACATAAAATCATGATCAAAAACATATGATGATGTTTTGTATAACTTACTGAGGTAATTATATATAATGAAGTTGGAAGTTAGTAAATTTTGTTGTTTTGCATATATACTTTAATCTATTTTCTCTATTTTATGGTTGATTATAGTTTATAATTGATATGAGAGTTTAAAAAGTCACAAACAAATATATTTAGGGTTTAGGGCCTCATTTGCCACTAATTTGGAACTAATTACAATATTGTAATTGCAAAGTAATTGTAAAGGTAATGAAATTGTCGCAGACTTTGTAACTTATTTGCGATTATTATTTTTATTGTGTTGCTATTTAGTCACAAAATTTGACTCCAACATTTTACCCCCCTAAATTTTTGGCAAATTTTTACTTTATCTGCTAAAGATTTCCGAAATCTGATTTAGCCCCCAATTTGCAACTATACTAAATCTTATATATATAAACCTAAACCTGATTTTTCATACCATTCTCTTCGAACTCTTCGTACTCTTCGCTTCCAACTCTTCGTTTCTAAACCATTCTCTTCTTCTCTAATGGCGACCGGTAGACCTGCCAAAGGTCGTGGTGGAGGTCGTGGTGCCTCTCGTGCGGCAAATCGTGCTGCTCTGCCTCTCTCCGGTGGCTAAAGCTCCGCCTCATCTAACCCCACCGCTTCCAACTCTAGAGATTCTGTCTCTGTCCACCGTGTCTCTCAACCAAACCAACACACTCAGCCTTCTCAACTGTCACATGACCCTCCTCTCCGAAACCAAGCTCCTCCTCTCCAAAACCAAGAGCCTCCTCTCCGAAACCCTTCACCCCCTCCCGTTGACGCTCCACAAGGACATGCAAACCCGGGTCAGGAACAAAATGATGGTCCAATGACTTTGGATGACCTCCTATCAATTCCAGGCCGCGAAAATTATCTTCCTGTCTTAGATATCCCTCAAGAGGGTACCACTTGGTAAATACTTCAACTTTCTTTTGTATCATGTAGTTTTTGATGTTAGATGTATACTTTCTTCTCTTAATTTCCAAATGTTTATTGCTATGTGTGATGAATTGTGATGAAGCATTTCGATTTGCATTGAGTTTTGGTTGTTCTTTTTAAGCTTTGGTTCAATGTTTCATGATAATTTGCTGTAGAATTATTCTAATTTATTTGTTTCCCTTTTTGCCTAATCCTTGTGCTTTGCTTCGATTTGCATTGACTTTATTTCCCTTTTTGTTTGTTTTTTATGTTTTCCAAATGTTTATTCAAGCTATGTGATTTGTTGAGTTTGTTTATTGAGTTTTGGTTCTGTTTATACGCTTCATTGTTTCATGTTTACTCTTTACTTGGTTTGTTTGTTTACTTTAGTTTATTTGATGTATTTGCTTTGCTTCTATAACTTTGTATGTCTTACTTTTAACTACTTCGGTTTTCACTTCTCTTTTTGTAGGTTTGATCGTGATGATGGAAAGCTGACTCGAAAAATTTCAAAGCTTTTGAAAGCTAAATTTGATGGTGCTTACTATTCCTGGACAGAGACTCCTCCTCAAATCCAAGATCGTTATTTTGAAGACTTTGCTGTAGGTTCTCCTCAACTTGACTAATGCATTTATTTGAATTAAAGTTTACTAGCTTACTTCATAATACTATTTATGTGATACATGAGTTTAATTTGTTTGTATGCTTATCTTTCAAGTAAATTTACTTATTTAGTTTCTCAAGTGCATATGTGTAATAAGGAGACCATTGGGATAGGACGATCACATCGCTGGTAAGGGATGAGTTTGATATTGTTTGTTTAAATCTGATGAAAGGAATGGTGAGTGTGGCTAAAAAGAATGGACAGCCTACATGGATTAACGACACTTTGTGGGAAAAAATGTGTGCCTATTGGGCCACTGAAGGTGCGAAAAAGAGGAGTGCAGTCACTTCAAAAGCTCGGAATTCTGAGCGTATGGACTTGGCCCTCCGAAGCACCGCTCAGGACAAATGTCTTACTTAAGGGTTCAACAAGCTATATGGTAAATATTTGTTTCATTGATTTCTTTTTCTTTAATCAATCTTTACTTTATTTATGTTATAAAGTTTAATCTTTTTTTTTTAAATTGATCAATCTTTAATATTGTAGGAAAAAGAATTAGGCAGACCTATCTCTATTGGAGAAGTGTTTATAAAGACTCACACAAAGGCTGATGGCACCTTTGTTGATTGTAAAGCTCAGAAAATTGCCCAAGCTTATAAGGAGAAATTGTCCCAGATTAAAGTGGTTCACGCTGAAGCTTGCGATGGTTCTGAAGTTCCAGATCTTACAACTGATGAAAGGAATGAGATCTTTCTTGAGGTAGTTGATTTGTTCTTGTGTTCATTTTGTGATTTTTTTTTTCTTGAGTATTACACTTGCTATATTGAATATCTTATTTTTTCAGTTAACTACTTTGGATGTGAAAGGCCGTGAGTATGGCTTGGGGAGTCTTGGTCCATTATATGGGAATCGAAAGAGGAAAGGAGGCCTTGGATGTTCAAATTCTTCTGCATTTTCTGCAATCCAAGAACAGTTAGCAGCTGCAGAATGCAAGATTGAAGACCAGCTTCAAGAGCAAGTAGCTGCTAATGCTCGTCGTGATGCAGAGCACCAAGCCCAGATCAGGAGTTTCCAGATGCTTTTCAGCTACATGCAAAGCAAAGATCCAGGATTGTCTGAGTTTTTGGCCGCTAATACCCCACCTCCAGCTTCAACTGAACCCACGGCAAATACTTCTGGTAATCCACATAACTCTCCACAAACCACTCCATAGCCCACTACTTCACAACTATCTAATGCAGCTTAGTTTTTTTTTGTATGAACTCTTATCCTAACTTTTTTGAGGTGTAATATTGAATGATCAATGTAAACATATGAATGATTAATGGTTTAGGAAATATTAATCTATGCTTTTGGTATTAATCTTCATTTTAATGCAATATTTTGTTTGTATTTACAAAATCTAATCTTCATTTTCTGATTTTAAATTTATTATTTCTAATTTTAGATTAGTAGTTTCTAAGTTGCTAAATTTTGTAACTAATGATACATCTTTCAAAAGTAGTGTTAGATAGTTTGCATCCATATTGTGACATCCTTAATGCAGAGCGTTGCTATTTCGTCACATAATTATACAACACATTTGTAACCAAAACTGTTTGAAAAAGTCACAAATAAGTTACTAATTTTTGCCACTACTATATCAATGTCCATATAAAAATTCCAATTTTGCAACCGAAAACATATTACAACTTATTTGCAACTATCATTTCATCACTATGAACCCAGTATTTAATCAGTTGCACATAATATAAGTGATTATTTTGCGACTACCATTCCTTAAACTGAACCCGAGTTCTACAACCCTTCGCCACTGAAATGAATGTTGTAACATAGTTGCTAATACACGACTCTTTATGCCGTTGCAAAATTATGGTAATACTGAAACAATTTTGCGACTACATTATTTAGCGACGAAGGTTTTCACACTGCACGTTGTAGTCGCAAAAGCATGGTATTATCTCTTTTTGCAACTGTCTAACGACGTTCCTTGAAGTTGCAAAAGGGATGTTTTCTTGTAGTGTATATTGAAAAGGTTCTTAAAAAGTTCCATTATGAGAATTCTACTCCTGTAAGCACTCCCATGGATGCGAGTATGAAGCTTATGCCTAACACTGGACAAGCTGTATCGCAACTCGAGTACTCACAAGTTATTGGTTGTTTGATGTATGCCATGACAAGTACTAGACCGGATATAGCTTATGCGGTTGGAAGATTGAGTAGATATACTAGTAATCCTAGTAATCACCATTGGCAAGCTGTAAGACGTGTGCTAAAGTACTTGAAAGGAACCATAAACTATGGTTTGTCTTAAGTTGGATTTCCTTCAATTCTCGAAGGATATTCTGATGCAAGTTGGATCACCAATGTGGAAGATCATTCTTCTACAAGTGGTTGGGTGTTCTTGCTTGGAGGAGGTGCCATTTCATGGGCTTCTAAAAAACAAACTTTTATTACAAGTTCGACTATGGAATCAGAATTCGTAGCATTAGCGGCTGCTGGTAAAGAGGCAGAATGGATAAGGAACTTAGTGTGCGAGATTCCATTGTGGCCGAGACCGGTTTCACCAATTTCTATACATTGTCATAGTCAAGCTACTTTGGCTAAGGCTTATAGCCAAGTGTATAATGGTAAGTCGTGACACCTAGGTGTTTGACATAGTGCAGTACATGAGCTGATCACTCATGGGGTGATTACCATACAATTTGTTCGGTCTCAACAGAATATAGCGGATCACTTAACAAAAGGATTAGCTAGAGACTTGGTGATCAAGTCAGTTAAAGGGATGGGTTTAAAGTCCATATAAAATCTTTAATGGTGAGATACCCAATTCCCCTCTAATACAACGTTAGAGGTTGAATTCAATGTGGAAAGCTCCCATTTAAAAATTGAAGCATTTGATAAATTATCCCAAAGTAAGTGCTTGAACCTGCACTAATGGTTAGGTTGAAGTTCTCTTCTTAATAGATCTTTTGAAAAGTTGCATTGGCAGGTGCAAGATGAAAAGATCTACCTATATGAGTATGAGGTGTAGCCGCTTCAAGAAACTTGGACTTAGTTTCCTATATACTCAAGAATGGATAAGGACACATGGCTTATAATAGTGTCAAGTATAAACATTTAGAGTAGTGTATGAATTCATGTGTGTATTATCTTCATATATCCAAATGAGTTGAAAGGGTTCAATCCTTAGGACATCTTAATTCTCAGGTATTTGAAATGTGTAATAACACTAATGCGTTAATTCAATCGTTATGATATTTTCGTTTATGCATGAATTCGGCTTATGTTAATAGTTTGTGAATAAAAGATTACACTTAAATGGGGGAGGAATGTTGGAAATTTAAGTGTTAATGGGTGGTTAATGGGTGGTTATCTTCTAACAGTTGCAACTGTTGAACGAATGGTTGCAAACATTCGTCATACCTTTTCATCCAGTATAAAAATTCTGGTTTTACATCAAGGAGAAGAAGAGAAAAAAGTAGACAAAAAGAAAGAGATTCACAAGATCAAAGATTGAGAATATCTTTGGTAAAAACATAAACAAAACACAAAACTTCTATCTGTTTCTTTTGTATCTTTGCCTAAAACAAGAGAGAACGTGATTGTCTTATCCTACAAGGGATTTCGTGTAACCCTAGGCAAATAAGGGTCGAAATACTCTTTAAGAAAAGAGATTTCATTTCACGATTCGATCATTATCCAAGTTCTTCATTCACTACTACACGTTATAATCCCGGAGTACAACCATCTCGAGAACAAAACAGAGTAAAGCAATCTCACGAGATTTTATTCAAGTTGCCTATACCGCTCCATTTACCTCAAAATTATCCCCTTCGTCTATCTATTAGATTTTGTCAATACGATTTTTGAGTTACTAATCTATTGTAATTATATAAGAGCTAAAGGTTTGTGTATTAATTAGAGTGAATCTATGTTTATGATTGATTATTTTTGAATGATCTGGAAAACAACTTCTCACCATGTCTACTTCAAATCTTTTAACTATAAATTCCTAATTTGCAATTTCTACTTTACCAAAAAGCAAAAGTCGTTCGTCTTCTTCTAACATAAATTCTCTGTACAAAATTGAGTATGTTCCAAGTGACAAACTATCTGAGACTACACTCTCTCTGGTAATTCCTTATGGATACTTTGCCAAAAAGCCTAGCGCTTTCCCAGTCAAAGGTGTTCCAGAGCTCATCAAGCTATCTTCAAATAGAAGAGAAATGGAGTATGTCCAATCCAGAAAATTTTCATCATGCAAAGTCCCAAGAACCAAAGAAAAGAAGTTCATCTCGCTTAACATCCCAGAGAATCTACCAAGACTGTGGCAGCAATAGGGATACACTCATCTACACTTTGGGGTAGCGAGAATCAGCCTGACCTTACACGGTCGAAAAGGTCTACCAGTCGTCGCACGTATAGCTTCGTTTGACTCAAGACTAAAATCATACCATCGTTTGACTCAAGACTAAAATCATACCAATAAGCTTGCATCGGAACAGTCCAAGCAACATTGAATGCAGGAACAGTATTCATAACACTATTTCCAAATTTTAATGTTTCTTTACAAGATCCAAATCTGCTGAAGACGCTTAAGGTTCATTTACAACTAGTCGGAGTACCTACACAAGAAAAAAGTGCAGTAGCAACCCTACACCATGAAATTATCTACAGAATCCAAGATCATGCTCTTGATGTTTTATTGTCCTTATCTGATGAAGCACTGTACTACGAAGTCACATCAGTATCACAAGCACCCAACTCCATCCATATTCCTCAACATATATCTCGTGAAGAGTTACTACGTCGACTTCCGGAGTCATGGATTACAAGTTATGAAAAGTTGCATCAAGCAGCCCAGTCACCAGTCCGATCATCTGAAGTCACCTTTCATTCTCGGAATGATGGTACAATAGAAATCAAGTTCGAGAAACCGAGATCATCATCGTTTCAAAAGCAATTGTTCACTCAATTCCTCATACAAATTGATGAACGTGATTTCCACGGACCATCAAAAGATCAAGTTCCCAAACCAATTTCCTTTGGTCAAGAGGGAACAGTAGTCTATCCTTTCAAGGACGAGAACGGACATTAATACTTTGATATATGTTCCTGTACTGCCTGTACAGAAGATAACTACATATCTGACGAAGAAATCTGACAAAGGAGAAGAAAGAGTAAGATCCTCTTTACAAAAGATATCTCGAAGGAGATCCCATTGTCAGCCCATTTTGTGATGGAAAATATGATTTTATTGTCCAACATACGGAAGGAAGATACAAACCGCATATCATGATGATGCGCACAGAAGATTTCCCTCTGCAACAAGACTTCACTAAAGATAACATCGCCCTCAGTCCAAAGATCCTCACAAAAGCCATAAACTCTTCCGGACCAGACCAACTGAGTCAAGGAGAAAAGGTCCTAAACTGGTAAACAGAGAATACCATTGCTCAAAATCAATTGCTAACAACAATAAATCACAAAGTTGACCAACTGATGGATGGCAATAACAAAATGCTAAACAGTCTTCAACACTCAATAATGGAGATTCATGGACGACTTAATAATCTTCATCAAGAAATGATGAATATGGCACAGCACATGATGGTTAATACCTCCCAATTCCCAAGAAAAGAAGTTGAAATGGCTATTCTCAACAACCAGCTAAAAGATCTCCAAAGAAGCCTCGAGAGTATGATTCACAATCAAAATTGAACAGATCTACACTTCAATCTTTTTGGAAGTATGAGATCAATGATGCCCATGTATCAAGATTCCTACTCCCCAGTATTTTTGTTAGACACACTCGGAAAAATATCTAATGCAGTGTCACAACAACCGCAATCCCAGGCGCCTCCAGCATGTTCTTCGAAGCCTATCGCAATGATTAATCACTTCCTAGACACAAGCTCAAACTCCAGTAGTTGAGAGTCCAGATCCGATGAAGAATCTCTAACAAAGCAGTTCACAATAGGTGTAGAATCAACAACCGCAAAGGAAGAACCGAATATACATGAGATTTTTTCAAACAACGATGAGATGAATTACGCGCGTACAAAATATCAAGATATACCAATGAAGTCATTCGCCTCAAAGGTAATGAAATTCACATTCGATGAAATTCACTTTGAAAGATGGAATGATCGTCTTGATGAATTTCATGCGTGGATGAATTCATTGGCCCTTACATCTCCATTAGAGCTGGTGATACAGCAACTCATGGCAAGGCTGCCAAGAGGACTCAAAGAATGGTGGAATTCACTTGGCGAATACAGGCAACAACAAGTCTACCAGACTACTATACCATTACTCCTATACCATGCATTGAAGAAGAACTTTGATATATGGATCAAACCAGGAAGAATAAAGTGGAAGACCTTGTGAAAATCTTTCACAACTATTCCCCGTCTTTTCACTATTGAAAATTCTGTATCGTAAGAATTTAGTATGATCAAAGAAGAAATTGTTGGAATAAGCTTGGTCCACAAGTAATTCTAATACCATTAGGATTAGGATCATATTAAGAAAATGAAACTCAGAGATATTGTGTCTTATATATATATATTGAACGTGAGAGTTATTATTATGTTTGAGAGATTAAGAGTTATTGGGTCTATTGGGAATAATCTAATAAAGAGTTTTGAGTTGTGTTATCTTTTGTTCTTGATCTCTATATTTGGTATCAGAGCCTATAAAGCACAAAAGCAAATATGAGCACAGGGGAAGAGAAATCTATTGTCAAATCAGGTCAAAATTTGAAAAAGGAGGAGGAGGCAGATCTTCTTCTTCAGCTATCTGGATTCCATCTTTGACTAACACGAACTATACATATTGGGGTCTGAGAATGAGGGCTGCTTTAAGAGTGCATAAGGTTGCAGAAGAACCTGCATGAAGAGAACTCCCTAGGATTCAACTTTGATAAACAATAACACGGGGAAGATTGGATCAATGGAAAGAGGAACTGAAAGGTCAAGATGTGATGAACTCGCGGATAGAATGGTTTGTGAAGTAAGATGGATAGAAGATAGTAATGGATCTTGGACAAGTGATGAAGAACTTGTTCAAGAAACTTGTGATACCCACGATATGACACACGCAGATAAACAACAAGGGTTTCCCCTAGATATGACACACTAGAAAAGATGGTCTAACTTAGAAAGTTTTAGAATAAAAAGATAGATAAGAAATAAAGTTTGTGGCACAGCAAGTATTTATAGGGAGGCCATGGTACACGCACCAAGCCAACCTTAGAAAAGGAAATGAAATCAAACCAAAACAAGTCTAAACCGAATACATGAGGCATGGTACCAGGGATAACATCATGAGCGTGTGGAGGGTAAAGCAATGGCCTCATTAAAAACCTTGGCAAGTAAAACCCATTGGAACAAAAACTTGACAAGGAAAAAAGAGCACACAAAGCTTTACCAGCTCATGATCTATCTAGTTTGGATGCAGATCAACACGTTGAGCTTGGCCGAGTCTTCATTGGTCTTGATGTGGTTAAGTAGAGTCTCCATTGCCTTGTGAAAGGCCTTAGTCCTTGACCGTGTCATTGGTCCTCTTCGCACCCTAAGATCCTCCTTAGCTACAAGCTTACTTTGTCCTTACTCCTCACGTTCAAGTTGGTCCTGCTTATGCTCCTCAGGTTCAAGCTGTCCATGATCCTTGTCCATGATCATATTACCCCCTCCTTCTTGAATAGGATTTGACCTCAAATCCAAGCTATCTGAAAGAAAAGGAACAAGATCAGTAACATTGAAACTAGAACTTATGTTATACTTACCTTGAAGATCTAGTTGATAAGCATGGCTGTTAATCCTTTTAGTGATCCGAAATGGTCCATCCACTCTTGGCATCAGCTTTGATTTCCTTTCATCCGGAAACCTTTCCTTCCTAAGGTGAACCCACACTTGATCTCCAATCTCCAAGACCAGCTCACACCTTCCTTTGTTTGCGTGTTTAGCATAGAGCTTAGTCTTCTCCTCCAAGTTATTTCTTGCGTCTTGGTGAATCTGTTGGACCAAGTCTGCTTTCTTTTTCCCATCCATGCTAACCCTTTCACTCACAGGTAAAGGCATCAAATCCAAAGAGGAGATGGGATTGAACCCATAAACAATTTGAAAAGGAGAATACTTAGAAGCAGAATGAACAGCATGATTATATGGAAACTCAACATGTGGTAAACATTCCTCCCAAGACTTCAAGTTTTTTTTAATCAAAGCACGCAACAGAGTACCTAGAGTTCTATTAACTACTTCAATTTGTCCATCATTTTGTGGATGTCATGTGGTGGAAAATATAAGCTTAGTTCCTAACTTAGACCACAATGTCTTCCAAAAATAACTCAGGAACTTGGTATCTGTATCAGAAACAATGGACATAGGCATGCCATAAATTCGAACTATTTCCTTAAATAACAGATTGGCTATTTGCAAAGCATCATCAGTCTTATGGCAAGCAATGAAATGAGCCATCTTAGAGAATCTATCAACAACCACAAAAATAGAATCTCTACCAGTCTTAGTGCGTGGCAAACCCATGACAAAGTCCATTGAAATATCATACCAAGGATGAGAAGGAATAGGCAAGGGAGTATACAAACCGTGCGTTTGAACCTTAGACTTAGCTTGCTTACAAGTTGGACACCTCCCACACACACGTTCCACATCTCTTTTCATGGGTCTCTTCTCATGCATAAGCACTGCTCCTATCCCTATAGCTGATGCATCACACTCAATCTCAAAAGTCTTTAGAAAATCAGGTAAAGTAAGAACAGGAGAATGAGTAAGCTTCTCTTTAAGGAGTTGGAAAGCTTCTTCCTGAGCCGCGCCCCACTTGAATCCCACATCCTTCTTGAATACTTCGGTTAAGGGTGCAGCTATAGTGCTGAAATTTTCACAAAATGCCTATAGAACCCTGCTAAACCATGGAAACTTCTCACGTCTCCCATGCTCTTAGGACTAGGCCATTCACTTATAGCTTTCACCTTCTCCTCATCCACTTTGATGCCTTCGGTGCTCACTACAAAACCAAGAAATACAAGACTATCTGAACAAAATGTGCACTTCTTGAGGTTAGCATACAACTTCTCTTGTCTAAGCAAATCAAGAACAAGTCCTATATGCCTAATATGCTCTTCTAGGTTCTTGCTGTATACTAGAATATCATCAAAGTAAACTACAACAAAAACACCTATAAAAGCTCTGAGGACATGATTCATCAATCTCATGAACGTATTAGGAGCATTAGACAATCCAAATGGCATAACTAACGACTCATATAGACCATGCTTAGTTTTGAATGCAGTTTTCCACTCATCGCCCTCTTTCATTCTAATCTGGTGATAACCACTCTTCAAATCAATCTTAGAAAAGATACTAGATCCATGCAACTCATCTAACATGTCATCTAGCCTAGGAATGGGGTGTTTATACTTCATTGTAATATTGTTGATTGCACGGCAATCAACACACATTCTCCAGCTCCCATCCTTCTTTGGTAAAAGCAAAACAATTACAGCACAAGGACTCATGCTCTCACGGATGTGACCTTTAGCCATTAGCTCATCAACCTGTTTTTGAAGCTCCTTAGTTTCAACCGGATTGGTGCGGTATGCTGGTCGATTTGGTAGAGCAGCTCCCGGAGTGAAATCTATTTGGTGCTCTATTCATCTAATTGGAGGAAGTCCCTCTGGCATTTCTGTAAGGAAAACATCACTATAGTCCTGCAATAGAGCTTGCATTTCACTCGGATATACCGGTGTGAGGTCAGTCCTGTTAGTCAAAATATCTTTAAACATGCACAAGAGCATTGGACGTTCAAGATGCAAAGCTTTCTTTACCTCACTGGCCTTAGCAAAGAATTTAGGATGTTTGGCTGACTTTTTAGCTTGCTTCTGGTCCTGATAAACCTCGTAAGGAGTCATGGGAACCAACACATTCTTTCGGCTTTTGTATTCAAATGAATGGCGATTTGTGTACCCATCGTGCAAAACCTTTCTGTCTGATTGCCAAGGCCTTCCTAGCAGTATATGGCTTGCTTCCATTGGTAGTACATCGCATAGTATCTCATCTTGGTACTTCCCAATCTCTATAGGAACAGAAACTTTGTGAGACACCTTCATTTCTCCTTCATCGTTCAGCCATTGCAACGTGTATGGCTTGGGATGTGGTGTAATTTTAAGGTTGAGTTTCTGGACCATAGTCTTGCTAGCCACGTTGGTGCAGCTTCCTCCATCAATGATGAGGCTGCAGACTTTCCCTTGGACCATACAACGAGTATGAAACAAATTCTCTCGCAGAATCTCTTCCTCTGTCTTCCTTTGTATACTCAAGGTTCTCCTTGCAACCAACAGATCTCCTTTGACTGGTAAGATCTCATCTTCCTCTGTAGGTTCTTCTTTCGACTCATCCTCAGACGTGACGTCTCCATTCTCCAGAAGAACCATAGTCCTCTTGTTGATACACTCGTTCGTGTAATGACCACGCCCTTAGCACTTAAAGCATTTCACATCCCGAGTTCTGGTCTGAGTCTCCTTGTGTTTGCTTTTGAGGTCTTGTGCAATGTTAGGGTGACTCTTGAATTCAGTGGTTGGCTTGCTGTTTTTCATGGCTGGACCTTTATCATCCCGCGAGTAGTTAGATCGGTATGCGTTTGATGTCCCATTAGATGATCTATAAGACCCCTTCCTTTTGAGTTACTGCTCAAACATCACGGCCTTATGCAGCATTTGTTCCACGTCCATGTAGTATTGAGTTTCAAGTCTGTCCTGGATGTCGCGGTTAAGTCCTCCAAGGAAGCGTGCCATTGTAGCCTCATTGTCTTCAACAATGTCGGCCCGAAGCATGAGCTTTTCCATTTCTTGAAAGTATTCTTCTACTGAACGTGAGCCTTGAACAAGTCTACTGAGCCTTTGGTGCAGATCACGGCTGTAGTTGCTCGGTACAAACCTCTTTCTCATCAAACCTTTCATCTCTTTCCAAGATGAAACCGGATACTCTTGGTTGCATCTTCTTGTTGTCACCAATTGATCCCACCAATTAAGTGCATAATCATAGAACTCAGTGGCTGCCACTTTGATCCTATCCTCTTCAGTAATGTTTTGCCACAAAGATGAGTTCAATCTTCTTTTCCCACTCAAGGTAGGCATCCGGATCACACTTGCTATGGAATGGAGGGATCTTTAGTTTGATTCCATCCAAGTTGTCCCTGGGACGGTTTCTAGCACGACTCCTTCCACTGCCTTTTTAGGAACTACTGCTCTTATAGTATTGATCAGTCTCATGGCCTTCCTCATCGCCCTCGTGATCTCTAGGTCTCCCTCTAGGAGACTCAGCAGCAGTTTCTTTTCCTGGTCGATGTCGTCGAGGTTCTCTTTGCTGTTCTTGCTCTTGTCGAAAGTTATTCATCTCCACTTGAAGCATCTTTCTCATCTCAGCCGTAAGAGCTTCCATCATCAACCGGTTCGGTATGCCTACTGAAGTTTCTTCTTGGTCGTCTTCACCAGCCATTGTCCCTGAAACCAATCAAAACAAACGCTATGATTCGTTCTCAAGCAACAAAAACAGATGGCAAAGTTTTCTGAAGGGACACACGCAAAAACTAGATCTAAGAATTCAAACGGACACTTCTCAAACTAAAACAACAGATCTACAGATCACAAGCTTCATTAACAAGCAACAAACTCCAGATCTATACGCACAACACAAGATCTAAGGAATTCTAATGGTCACTTTCAAACTTGACACACAAGGAAGTTGAAAGGTCGGAAAACTTAGCTTGTCAAAGCTGCTCTGATACACTTGACAAGAACTCGTAGGATTCAACTTTGACAAACAATAGCACGGGGAAGATTGGATCAATGGAAAGAGGAACTGAAAGGTCAAGATGTGATGAACTCGCGGATAGAATGGTTTGTGAAGTAAGATGGATAGAAGATAGTAATGGATCTTGGACAAGTGATGAAGAACTTGTTCAAGAAACTTGTGATACCCACGATATGACACACGCAGATAAACAACAAGAGTTTCCCCTAGATATGACACACTAGAAAAGATGGTCTAACTTAGAAAGTTTTAGAATAAAAAGATAGATAAGAAATGAAGTTTGTGGCACAGCAAGTATTTATAGGGAGGCCATGGTACACGCACCAAGCCAACCCTAGAAAAGGAAATGAAATCAAACCAAAACAAGTCTAAACCGAATACATGAGTCTTGGTACCACAGATAGTATCATGAGCGAGTGGAGGGTAAAGCAATGGCCTCATTAAAAACTTTGGCAAGTAAAACCCATTGGAACAAAAATTTGACAAAGGAAAAAGAGCACACAAAGCTTTACCAGCTCATGCTCTATCTAGTTTGGATGCACATCAACACGTTGAGCTTGGCCGAGTCTTCATTGGTCTTGATGTGGTTAAGTAGAGTCTCCATTGCCTTGTGGAAGGCCTTAGTCCTTGACCGTGTCATTGGTCCTTTTGGCACCCTAAGGTCCCCCTCAGCTACAAGCTTACTTTGTCCTTACTCCTCACATTCAAGCTGGTCCTGCTTATGCTCCTCAGGTTCAAGCTGTCCATGATCCTTGTCCATGATCATATCACTGCAACTATGGACGAAGAAAAGAACGACATGGCTGTGGCTCTTCTTGTTCAATCAATACCGGAGACTTTAGCTCTACATGTAGGAGAGATTAATGATGCCAAGAAGCTGTAGACATCTATAAAAACGAGGTATGTTGGAGCTCAAAGAGTAAGAGAAGCAAGATTACAAACCCTAATGACAGAATTTGATCGATTAAAAATGAAGGACACAAAGTTCATCGATGATTTCTCAGGGAGAGTCTCAGAGATATCATCAAAATCAGCTGCTCTTGACACAGCCTTAGAAGAACCTAAACTAGTCAAAAAATTCCTGAACAGTCTTCCCAGAAAAAAAATATATTACCATAGTTGCCTCAGAAAAAGTCTTGGATCTGAATACAACAAGCTTTGAGGACATAGTTGGTCGTCTAAAAGCTTACGAAGAAAGGGTAAGAGAAGATGAGGAACCACTCGAAGATCAAAGCAAATTGATGTACACTAACACAGATTCTCAAATGAAGAGCAAAATAACAACTATAGAGGAGGATACAGAGGAAGAGGAGGTGGTGGTAGATTCTTTGGTAGAGGAAGAGGACGAGGGAGAATAGGAGATATGTCACATATCACATGTTTCATATGTGATAAGAATGGCCACTACGCCTTCTTGTGTCCCGACCGACTTCTTAAGCTTCAAGAGACCCAAGAACATGAGAAAGAAAATGACACAGAAGAAGCTGATTCTCTCCTAATGCATGAGGTCGTTTATCTGAATGAAAAGAAGTGCCTACCAAGCAAATTCGAGACAAATATTGATGGTGAGGACATATGGTACCTTGACAACGGAGCTAGCAACCACATGACTGGAGATAAGAGATATTTTGCAACACTTGATCCCACTATAACCGGGAAAGTTAGGTTTGGATATGACTCTCGTGTTGACATTATCGGAAAGGGAACCATAACTTTCATCTATATCAATGGAAAATCAAGAACCATGACTGATGTATACTACATTCCAGATCTTAAAAGCAATATTGTAAGTCTTGGGCAAGCTACAGAAGCAGGGTGTGATATTAGACTAAGAGGAGGACTCTTGACAATGAAAGATAACAAAGGAAAGCTACTTGCAAAGGCAAAAAGATCTCCAAACAGACTCTACAAAGTTTGTATGGGACTAAAAGACAATGCAAGACTGTTGCTAACCACACTGAGCAACTCAAACAAGTGGCACTCAAGGTTAGGCCACGTGAATTTTGGGACATTGAAAAGCATGAGTGACAAAGAACTCGTTCTTAGAGTTCCTAAGGTGGTGATCGAGAAAGAACTCCTCCGTTCATGCTTATTCGGGAAGCAAACTAAGAAAGACTTCCCACAAGCATCTAGTTTTCTATCTGAGAAGAAATTAGAATTGATACACGGGGACTTGTGTGGATCCATTACACCACCTACAAGCGGAGGAAACAGATATGTGTTTGTTTTGATCGATGATTTCTCTAGGTATATGTGGACAATACTTCTGAAAGAGAAAGGAGAAGCTTATGAAAAGTTTAAAAACTTCAGAGTTACAGTAGAAAAAGAAACAGAAGAGAAGATATTAACTTTGAGAACTGATCAAGGGGGATAATTTATTTCTCTAGAGTTCAACAGTTTCTGTGAAAGTACAGGGATTAAATGACAGCTCACAGCTCCATACACTCCCCAACAGAATGGAGTAGTAGAGCGTAAAAACAGAACACTAATGGAGATGGCGGGGAGCATTCTGAAACAGATGCATATGCCAAACTACTTGTGGGGAGAGGCAGTTAGACACGCAACATACTTGATGAACACAATTGGAACAAGGACACTCAAAGATAAAACACCATATGAAAGTTTCAGAGGGAGAAAGCCGACCATTGAACAAACATTCGAATATTTGGATGTATTGCCTATGCAAAGGTAGAAACACCTCCTCTAAGAAAGCTAAATGACAGAACAAGGGTATTGGTGCATTTGGGGATAGAGCCTGGCTCAAAAGCATATCGCCTACTCGATCCACAAGCCAGAAAAATTGTTGTAAGTAAAGATGTGGTGTTCGACGAAACCAAAGGATGGAATTGGAGAGATAGTAGCACAAAAGAAGATGGTTTCAGAATTACACTGAGTGGATTTGGAAATCACGGTCTTGATGAAAGCAATCTCGAAGAAGAAAGCACAGAAACAAGACAGATAGAGGACAATATGGAAGACATTAATGAAAGCAGAAGTGATGAAACCAGAGAAGAAGCTCACGAAGAAGAAACTACTGAAGCTGAAACAGAGCAGATTGTAGACATTCCCCCACCGAGAAGGTCACATAGACAATCAAAAACGCCAAAGTATCTTGAGGACTATATTCTAATGGCAGAAGAAGAAGAAAAAACTCTATTATTGAGCATTAATAATGAGCCACAGAAGTACAATGAAGCAAATACTTCAAAGGATTGGACCTTAGCCTGCAAAGATGAAATCAATTCGATTGAGAGACTGAGAACATGGGACTTAGTTGATCTACCTATTTGAACAAAGCCAATTGGTCTAAAATGGGTTTTTAAACTAAAAAGAAACTCAGATGCGAGCATTAATAACACAAGGCTAGATTAGTGGCTAAGGGTTATGTGCAGGAGTATGGAGTGGACTTCGAGGAAGTATTTGCACCTGTTGCGAGAATATAAACCATTAGATTTCTCATTGATCTAGCTGCAGCACGAGGATGGGAAATACATCACCTTGATATAAAAACAGCCTTTCTCCACGGTGAATTGGAAGAAACAGTTTATGTCACTCAACCTGAAGGCTATGAGAAGAAAGGAGAAGAAGGGAAAATATATAAACTGAACAAAGCTCTCTATGGACTACGACAAGCTCCAAAAGCTTGGAACAACAAGCTGAATCAAATTCTCCTTGAGCTTAATTTTGTCAAATGCACCAAAGAGCCATCAGTATACAGAAAAGAGATAAATGAGGACTTGCTCGTTGTAGGAGTCTACATAGATGATCTTTTTGTCACAGGCTCTAACACGAGAATCATCAACGAGTTTAAGGAGGAGATGTCCTCCAACTTTGAGATGAGTAACCTAGGACTACTCACTTATTATCTTAGGATTGAAGTTCTGCAAACTCAAGGAGGAATTACCCTTAATTAAACCCGATATGCAGAAAGGATTTTAGAAGAAACAATGATGAAGGAATGCAATCCAGTTCATACACCAATGGAAGCCGGTTTAAATTTGTCTAAAGCAGAGAATGAAAAAGAAATAGATGCAACGGATTTCAGAAGAGATATTGGCTGCCTTCGCTACCTATTGCATACAAGACCGGATCTATCATTTTTTGTTGGTGTGTTGAGTAGATATATGCAGAGTCCTAGAGAGAGTCACGGAGCAGCCATGAAACTGTCCCTGAGATATCTAAAAGGAACAACAACTCTTGGGTTAATTTTCAAAATATCAAAGCTGCCTAAGCTCGTTGGTTACTGCAACAGCAGTCATAACATTGACCCAGATGATGGCAGGAGTACCTCGGGTTATATTTTCTATCTAGAGAAGGACCAGTAACATGGTGCCCACATAAACAGGATGTAGTTGCTCTCTCATCCTCTAAGCAAGCAATCTGGTTGCAAGACCTTTTAAGTGAGATCACGGGAGTAACAAGCGAAAGGGTCACACTAAAGCTAGACAATCAGTCTGCAATCTCACTGACCAAGAATCCAGTCTTTCATGGTCGGAGTAAACATATACATAGACGGTTTCATTTCATCAGAGAGTGTGTAGAGAATGGGCAGATCAGAGTAGAACATGTTCCCGGAAATGAGCAGCGAGCATATATACTAACAAAGCCACTCGGGAGGATCAAATTCAAGGAGATGAGAGAGATGATTGGAGTTCAAAACTTGAAGAGTGATGGATTCAAGCTTAAGGAGGAGAATGTTGGAATAAGTTTGGTCCACAAGCAATCTTAATACCATTAGGATTAGGATCATATTGAGAAAAGGAAACTCAAAGATATTGTGTCTTTTATATATATATATATATATATATATATTGAGAGATATTGAGCGTGAGAGTTATTATTGTGTTTGAGAGATTAAGAGTTATTGAGTCTATTGGGAATAATCTAATAAAGAGTTTTGAGTTTTGTTATCTTTAAGCTTAAGGTTAATTAAGTTCTTTGTTCTTTATCTCTATAGAAATCACGATAATTTTGTATGTGGAATCCCACATAGTTTTTCTTCAAAAGTGCAAAAATCCACTATGGTTAAACATGGACTTCTTCATCTCTTTACCTTTCAAAGAGAATGGTCACACTACACCTACAAAAGCGACCCATCCTGGAATGCCACCAACTTTATTGCAACAAGCAAATAAAGAATGTCACCAACTAGTTGGTCAAGGGATTATTTGATCAGAAAATTCACCATGGGCATGCAAGGCATTTTACGTCAACAACCATGCAGGGCATTTTACGTCAACAACCATGCAGGGCATTTTACGTCAACAACCATGCAGAATAAGGAGGGAATACTTAGGTTGGCTATTGACTACAAGCCCTTAAATCAATATCTACAAGATTTCAAGTTTCCTCTACCACACAAAAAATCACTCCTTCAACACCTTCAATGAGCAACGATATTCTCCAAATTTGACCTAAAATCTGGGATCTGACAACTTGAAGTTCATGTAGAAGAGAGATACAAAACGGCGTTCTGTCTACTGAATCACCATATCGAATGGAATGTTCTACCTTTTGGTCTCAAGACTGAACCATATTTGTTCCAACAAGCTATGTTATGTATATTCAAGCTTCTCTTCCATACTATACATTCACGACATTCTCTATTTTAATCGGACGAACAGGAACATTATCAGTCTCTCTGGCAGTTTCAAGACATAGTAAAAAAGATTGAAATCATGCTATTGGCCAGGAAGTAGAACATAGCCCAACCCAATGTAGACTTTCTTGGAATGCAAATCACAAATGGTAAATTTACATCACAAGCCTATCTAGCTACAGCACTTCTCGATTTCCCAGATGAAAATCTCACAAGGCGAAAAGTTTAGAAATTCCTTGGGGTGAAATGATTTTATCCCACAACTTTTGCAGCTTACAAGACCAGTCCAGAAGATGCTGACGAATAATCCACCACAATGGAGTAAAGGACAAAACTAGGTGGTCAAAAGCCTAAAGATAGATGTACATAAGCTACCACCTGTAAAGATTCCCTCCTCAGCACACGCATTCTGCAGACTGAAACAAGTGATAAATATTGGGGATACATTTTATTTGAAGAGATAAATGGTAAGCGTCAAATATGTGGATATAAAAGTGAATGCTTTAAACATTTGGAGATGCATGATCACTCCACCTGTAAAGAAATCTCAGCAGTAAAGAAAGCCATTGTGAAGTTCTAGTTCCATTTGATAGGACATAAATTTTGTAAGCAGAAGGATATGTCTTCTTTTTTAAAGATGTTACCATTCAAGAAGAAGATGGTCCTACATCAAAAATTATTACGGTGGAGGGAATGATTTTCGAAATATGATTTTAAATTCTTCTATTTAAAAACCACGAAGAATATTCTTGCTAACATGCTCAGTCGAAATCCATTAAAAATTTCACATGGTGCCCAGTTCTTCAGCATCAAAACATATTACGACTTCAAGGCTAACATGCCCAAAGACACTCATCAGCTCGTCAACAAAAGGACCTTACACGAACATCTTCGCCAAAAGATATTCTCGTATCATTCTATCGTTTTTTCAAAGTATATGATCAACTATCACTACCTCTCATAAATGGGGTTCCACCCAGACTATCCATTCGCACACCTCTATAGAATCGAAAACACGAATATGTCAGAAGAAGCCATCTGTCTCTTATGGTATCTTTGCTCAGCCTACACCCTTGCTATTACATTTGACATACAATGGCTATATCAATACATCAATGCTCACCATGGCCAAAGAAACTGCTTCTCGACCTTTTTAACATGGTTTGCACAAATGATCATATGAAACGAAAAATTAAGAAAAACAGCAAAGGCAGCAAGCTTACCGTTCAAGAAACTAAAGAAACAAAGACGTCTCAACCTGCTTTTAAATCCTCATACAGTATACTTCTTCCATTGACCCATTCAGGTAAACGTCAAGTCCTGAAAATTTCATGCACTGCCTATCTTCATCTACCACAATGACTATCAGGGAGGAATTTGCTCAAATTTCAATATCATCAACAACAAAGCATATGAAGATTTTCAGACCCATGCAATTCATCCCAACAATGCTAAGAAAACCCTTCCAATACCATTAATCCTAAATGGATCTACTATCTAATCGGCTATCGAATGAGCATCGACGAAGACCTGTAATTGTTTTTGACTGTTAGTCGTGATCAAGTCTTCATGGTAGTTTTATTTAGAGAAGAGATGCG
>OVBI01002181.1:0-16278 GCA_900406495.1 Sisymbrium altissimum | reverse complement strand
CGAGCTGGACGGTCAGCATGCTGATTGCTGTCCAGCTCGGTAGGAAATGCTGACCGAGCTGGCTGACACTTTTTGTTTCGTCTCATTTCGCTTCGTCCTTTGTCTTCAGGGTCTTTTTGTAAACATACCGATGTTTTCGTATGTTTCTCGAAACATCGCGATGTTTCATCTATCGAATTGGACCGAGCTGGAGGGATGGACTGACAAAGGCTGAAACGGACTTACGGAAGGTTCTAGAAGTTTCCTCGAAGATTTATGGAAAAATCATCGGAAAAAGGAAAGGACATTTGTCCCACATCGAAGCTTAGTTTGTTTAGGGCTTAGGTTGTCTTAGTATAAATAAGGATCGATCCCAACCGCTTGTAATATATTGAATACATTCGTAATACACTATTGATTCAAGATTTAGCAATAAAATCGTATTCTCATCTTTCCTTTTTCTTATTCTTCACTTTTGCGGAAATTCACCAAAATCTTGCAAGAGGTTTCTCATTCCAGAACTTTTGGGACCTAATTATCAAATTTACTTTCCGAAAATACATTATGTGAAATCTCGTTCCCACAAGCATTCAGCACGTGAATGCTCATTCCTTACAGCCAGCTCGGTAGACTTGGTGGGCAAGTTGCTTTTGTACGAAAAATTTCGGAAAAACTTATCTTGAACAGTTTTCCGGAAAAACTTTGTAAAAATTTTTGGAAAAACTTATCTTGAACATTTTTCGGGAAAACTCTACTAAAATCCCGAAAAACTTATCTGGGTCTTTCGGAGAAACTTTTACAAAAAAAAATCTCTGGAAATACTTACAGTTTTCAAAGGAGAAAGCTTACAAGCCAAAAGTGACCGAGCTGGACAGGCAGCATACTCGACCGTCCAGCTCGGTACAAATTTGTTTACCAAGGTGAGCATTCAGCACATGAATACTCTTTCCTTACAGCCAGCTCGGTAGACTTGGTGGACAAGTTGGTTTCGTACGAAAAATTTCGGAAAAACTTATCTTGAACAGTTTTCCGGAAAAAATTTATTAAAAATTTCGGAAAAACTTATCCTAAACAGTTTTCCGGAGAAACTTTATTAAAATCACGAAAAATTTATCTTGAACTGTCTTTCGGAAAAACTTTTACGAAACATCTCCGGAAACCCTTATAGTTTTCAAAAGAGAGACCCTACACTCGAGCTGGACAGGCAGCATGCTGTCTACCGTCCAGCTCGGTACATATTTGCTCCCAAAAACCAGCATTCAGCACATGAGCATTCCACTCTTACTGCCAGCTCGGTACACATGTTGATCGGGTTGGTTTCATGCAAAAACTTCCGAAAAATTTAGCGTGAACAGTTTTTCCGAAAGAATTAAAAAAAAAACATATATATATATATATATATATAATAAAACAAATAATAATTTTCTTTTATTCTGAAAAGAGTTCCGGAAACACTTAAGTTTTTCGCGAAAATGTAAGGAATCAAAAAAGGGGAGCATGCAAGCCAAAACTGGCCGAGGTGGACGGTCAGCATGCTGCATGCGAACCAGCTCGGTACAAAATGCTGTCCAAAGTCAGCATTCAGCACATGAATGTCCATCCCTTGCAGCCAGCTCGGTATTCATGGTACCCAAGTGGGTTTTGCACGAAAAAACTTCCGAAAAACTTATCCTTAACAGTTCTTCGGAAAACTTTTTACGAAAATTTTCGAAAAACTTAGCATGAACAGTTTTTCAGAAAACATTTACCAAAACTTCGGACATGAACAGTGTTCCAGAAAAATATTCCGCGAAAAACTTAACTTGAACAGTTTTCGGAAAGAACCATAGATAAGCAGCCAGCTCGGTATCACCCTTGGTACCAACCAGCTCGGTATTTGTTGCCTTCGAGCTGATTTCGTATGAAAAATTTCGAAAAAACTTAGGTATAACAGTTTTTTGGAAAAACTTCTACGAAAAACTTAACTTGAACAGTTTTTCGGAAGAACCTCTATGGAAAAACTTAACTTAAACAGTTTTTCGGCAACAAACTCTATGAAAAACTTAACTTAAACAGTTTTTCGGAAGAATCTCTTTGGAAAAACTTAACTTGAACAGTTTTTCGGAAAGACAATTCCATATCCTTATACGCGTTGCACTCATTTCCTTTACTACGTTTTTTTTTTCCAAAGGGTTTTTCTTAGTAAAAGGTTTTTAATGAGGCAACACCCCAAACGTATCTCCAAACTGATCCTCACTTCGTATGCAAGACACTTAAGCTCTGACAGTCCTTAAACGCACAAACAACATCTAGCTTTCCTTCAGCAAACAGCTTGGTCTCCTCTTCCATCTTGCGGACAGCCCAAGAAATGCTTCAATCCAATCTCGATCAGCTCGGTAGAAAAACTCGCTCTGTCACCCAGAAAGATCGTATGAACTATCAAGTCACGGAATCAAAGTTCCCGAAATATGGGGATCAGAACATTTTAGCTCCTTAATCCCGTATTATACTTCTTAATTGCTGCGTCAAGATCATACTTGGTATTGACGTGCTGGGAGACTAAATGTTGGGGTCAAAACCCACATTTCCGGAATTAACGATTAAAATATTTGAATATCGAAAAAGAGTTTCCAAATTTAGATATGAGTTCAGAGAGAGTTCATTTTGAACTATTTCATCGAATAATATATGAAAAAAGTATGAAATACTGTCTTTCGAGAGTTTTCTAATAAACCTATGAAGTGCGATTCATCGAACAAAGGACGATCGGCTGGACGAAACAAGGACAGCCAGCTCGGTATCAAGACTCGAGCTGGCTGCATCTGTTCATCATGGTTGGCTAATCCTTTCGTCCTTTGAATGATTCTTCCAGAAAATCGATAAAGTCGCGATTCATCGAACAAAGGATGATCGGCTTGACGAAACAAGGACAGCCAGCTCGGTATCAAGACCTGCCAGTGATACTGAGATGGCTGCATCTTAACAGCATGTTTGGCCGATCCTTTCATCCTTTGAACGATTCCTCTGATAAACCGATGAAACTAATGATTTTTCGAGTAAAAGGCAACCAACCAAGCGTGGCGGACAGCCAGCTCGGTATTTTGGGGGCTCGGTATTTTGGGCAGCCAATGATACCGAGCTGACTGACATACCGAGCTTGTTGCATGTCTTGCCAAGCATGTACCACAGAACGTCAATCTGGACAGCACGAAGCAGTCAGCTCGGTAGCGGGATACCGAGCTGGCTGTCATGATGCACTCAGCTCGGTATCATCCTCCCTATTTGATACCGAGCTGGTCAGCATGATGCAGGCAGCTCGGTTTTAGCCTTCCCTTCCTGAAAACCGAGCTGGCTGACACTTTCTGAGAGTTCCGAGCTGAAAAAGACATACATTCAACGATCAAGGTGTCTCTTCAAAACCATAAGGCTTCTCCACATCAAAAACTTGGAAAATGTTCTCAACTCAATTATAAAGCTCCTGGAAGAAGAATCAGATCAAACGAAGTTCATACGAGGAAGTTATGCCATCCACAAGTTGGGCGTTGCAGCCAGCTCGGTAACGGACAGCATGGAGCAATCAGCTCGGTTTTCCCTTCAATCAGGATACCGAGCTGGTCGACATATTACAGTCAGCTAGGTCAAATCCTCCCGCCTGGATACCGAGCTGGTCAACACCCTTCAGTATACCGAGATGAATGCATCCCACGAGTTATCGGAAGATCTCCTCCCATCTTGGATACCGAGCTAGTCAGCATGATGGGTTTGGAGGCAGCCAGCTCGATTTTTTCTGTCACCAAGGAAGACTGATCTGGCTGACACCTTCCCTTCCTTCTCATTTCGCTTAGTTCTTTTTTCTTCAGGGTCTTTTCGTAAACATACCGATGTTTTCGTAAGTTTCTCGAAGCATCGCGATGTTTCGTCTATCGAAGGCAATAGAAATGATAACTTAAAACAAAACAGAGAAAACCACTGAACTGAAGACGAGGGATAGAATGGGCCGAGCTGGAAGAATGGACCGGCAAGGACTAAAACCGACTTGTGGAAGGTTCTAGGAGTTTCCTCGAAGATTTATGGAAAAGTCGTCGGAAAAAAGGAAAAGACCTTTGCCCCACATCAAAACTTAGGCTGTTTAGGACTTAGGATGTCGTAGTATAAATATGGATCAATCTCTACATCTTGTAACACATTCAAATATTCATACAATTCAATATATTGCAATGCACAATTTAGCAATAAAAGTTCGTTCTCTTTTTGACCTAATTTCCTTTTCCGATCTTTCTCTTTGTTTTTCGTTTTCTCTTGCAAGATTCTCAGATCCTCACATCAACTTTTCGAAAATACATTGAGGTGAATTCCGGTTCTCACAAGCATAACTTCCTTTCTTTTCTCATAGATGTAGATAGAATCATTCTCGAGAGGATGATTGTAAGGAAATGGAGATGCACCGCAACCACCACCGGTTCGTCAGGTTGAAGGACCCACATATTGGGATTTGATGAAACAAATGCGAGAGATGGGCATGGATAACTTCAGTGGAGCTGTGGATGCTGCCGCATCAGATAGTTGGAGGAGGATGTTGAGTCGGAATCTAGATCGTGTGAGGTGTCCAGAGGAGTTTGGATTGGATTACCTCAGAGACGACGCTTTACATTGGTGGGATGGAGTTGTTGAGGGTATCAGTGGACAGTATGTGCTGACATTTGAGCATTTTCTAATGGAGTTCAACAGGAAGTTCTTCCCTCGAGAGGCTAGGCATGCGAATGCCAATGCCTTTTAGCACCTGACTCAGGGCACCATGACTGTTAGGGAGTATGAGCGTGAGTTCAGCCGCCTGCGCAGATTTGCAGGAGGATTTATTGAGGAGGAGGACTTGATCAGGAGGTTTTTGGATGGTCTGCGAGTGGATTTTAGAAACCGATGTGCCGTACGAGATTATGCCAGCTTCATCGATTTGGTTGAAAAGGCTGTTATTCAGGAGAGAGGGATCGCAAAGGAAAAGGAGTTCTACAAGGTGACTCAGCCAAAGCCCGAGAAGACTTCATTGGGACAGAACAAGGGGATAGAAGAGCCAGGGTTACTGCCATATTGTTCTCGTTGCCACCGACATCATTTTGAAGATTGCATGTAGTGTTTCACATGTGGACGGTTGGGCCATGTCGCAAAGTTCTGTCGTTCTAAGCCAGTGGATGCACCGTTTGTTAATCAGATTGCAGCGCCAGCAGCACCAGCCGCGCTACCAGCACCACCAGCACGGGCAGTTGGACAGAAGATTTGTTTCAGTTGTGATCAGCCGGGTCATACTTACAGAGATTGTCCGAAGAGGACGCAGGGATTGCTTCCGCTACCACCCAAGCGCCAGGCCATTGCCCCACGAGCATTTGTTGCTGGAGACCACGAGAGAGCTGAGCCGAGAGTCGGTACGTTTTCTTCGCTTATACACATGGTCATTTGAGTTTGTTGGTTGTGAGTTCATTGTTTTGAGTATATTGCTTTTGTGGAAACCATCGATATTTAGTACTTGTGTTGGTCGGTTTGGTTGGGGGTGGGGCAGCTTATACCCTATCGGATATTGGAGTTACGCATAGTTTCGTAAGTTCGAGTTTTGTCAAGTGTTAGTCATTTCAAGATATGTTCGAACCGAAGAGTAGCCAGATGCAGACAACCGGTCTGAAAAAATTTCGGAGCTTCATGTATTCATCGGGTTTGTACTAATTGTACTCGGAGAAGTTGAGTTCGTCAGAGACTTAGTAGCGTTGGAGTTGGACCACAATGATGTTATTTTAAAGGATGAGTTGATTTCCACGATATCAAAGGGTACTTGATTATCAGAGAATTCAAGTGCATAACTTAAGAGCCGCGGAAAGGATCGTTTTCCCGGATATTTAGACGAACCACTAAGTTCCATTGATTCCATGCTCATGGAGGAGAGCTGTGATTCTGAGACCTAGATGAAGATTTGATTGCCATAGCTTTTTGATGAGCAAATCAGTAAGGTGATTCATGACTTGAATTCGAGGATGAATTCCTCATAAGGGGGGAAGAATTGTAATGACCCGATTCGCCAGGTCCGGGAAGCCCAATCTTTTTCTACAGGAAACCCTAGGGCTTTTGTATAAATATCATTCCCATTTATTATTTTTCCACCAAAAGAGTAAAGAAGCGAAGCTCTATCAAAATAAATCCCCTGGGAAGTGTTTTTAACGATTTGGCGCAGCCACAGCATTGATCTACCAGTGTATTAACGGATTTGAGTCAAAGGTAATCTCAGAAACTAGATTTGGATAGTTTTTCAGTCAGTCCGTTCAGTAAATCGTTGATATCTTTTTAACCATTTGGAATCTCGCAAATCCAAGACCACTCTCGGATTCAGGACGTCGAGACGAGTCCAGAGACACCAAGATCGTACGAATCCGCCGCTAGACGCGCCCGAAATCGCCGTTGGAAGCTCAGAGCGTGTCGCCTAAGCGCCACCGTTGACCGTCGCCGCCGCCGTTGACTGCCGTTGTCTCCGGTAAGCCGCCGCCGCATGTTCTCGTCGCCAGCGAGTCAACTCAGTGAGTCAACTCGCTGGGTCCACTCGTTGATCCGTTGACTCGGTCAACAAACCAGTTTAATTTAATTCCATTTCGGTTCAGTTTAATTTCGGTTCGGTTTAGTTAACCAGTTCAGGTCGGGTTGTCGGATCCGGTTTTGGTTATCGGGTCGGTTCGGGTCTGGTTTGAGTCTGGTTTGACCAGTTTGACTAGTTTGACTAGTTTGACCGTTGATCATTGACTTTGACCGTTAACTTTTTGTTGACTTTGACCAGTTGACCCGACATCTGTTTTTCGTCGTTCGAAGGCTGTTTTCACTCGATTTTTCGTGCTGATTTCAGATTTAGCATCCGTTGANATTTGGCTAAGGTGAGGGTTATTTCGCAACAAGAGCCGTACTTTCGTCTAGCCTTTGATGGAACTAAGAACTAAACGTGATCTGTTTTCTCTGATCGAGTCTACGTAGTTTTGATTGTAAATTGGATTAGGAATAGATGATTCAACCAAATTATTTGTGTATGCGTAATGATAATTGTTTATATGTATTATGTATGCATTCATATATATATTATATACTATATAGATAATCGAGCATGTTAGACGTTAGGGTTGCGGGGTACAGAGACGGACTTCTGTTATCGCTGTGTTGTGTGAGAGGGGGTGCGGGCAGCCTAGTCGATCTGCTGTCTGGTGCCTTGAGATCGATTAATCGTCATACCCGGCGGTGCCGTTGGACACTATTCCATGCTGACCTCCGAGAGGGAGGGTGCGGTCGGTCACTTAAACCGTCACGTAGGAACCCTGTGTTTGTTTGGGTGCTTTAGGTGTCCTGATTCTTTATGTTTAGTCTAGTTCTGTGGTTGGAGCGCTATGACCGAAACTAGGTTTTGTGTGTTATAGCATCTTTACCTCACTGAGTGACTCCCCTGTTACTCACCCCTCCTTCTTATATTTTTCAGGTGAGACTGACAAGTAGATGGGTTCTCAATGGATCGGGTGCTTTGGGTTATTTTCAGGATTTATTTTTATATTTTTAGTTTAAACATTTGATTTATGATTTTTTTTTTGTTTATTTCGGTTATTCGATTTCTTGGATTATTGGTTATTATTTAATAAGAGGAAGTTTATTTAAATTTGAGGTTAGTTGTGGAGTAAGTTAGGGTTCGTGTCACGCCGTTCTCGAGTGAGGATGAGACGGGTGTTACAATGTTGTACGCACATTCTGAATCTAGTAGTGAAAGCAGGTTTAGAATTAGCAAATGATATTTTGCATGACATTAGGGAAAGTGTCAGGTATGTAAAAGCATCTAAAACAAGATTTCTAGCCTTTGCAGAATGTGTGGAGCGAGTCGGGATTAAGAGTGGAGCAGGTCTTTCACTTGACGTTCCTACGAGATGGAATTCTACATATGAAATGCTTGTGAGAGCACTGAAGTTTAGGGAAGCATTTAAAAGCTTGGAGACTTTTTACAGAAACTATAAGTCACTACCTTCGGAAGATGAGTGGAACCGTGGAGAAAGAATATGTGAGTTTCTGAAACCTTTTAGTGTTTTTACTACTCATTTCTAAGGCTCGAAATATCCTACTTCTAGTGTGTACTTCACGCAAGTATGGAGAATTGAGTTATTGTTGAAGAAGTTTGCGGTTTGTGATGATGATGATGTGAGGCATATGGCTGAGGATATGCAAGTTAAGTTTAGTAAGTACTGGGAGGAGTATAGTATCATTTTGGCGATGAGTGCAATCCTGGATCCAAGAATGAAGTTGCAGATTCTTGAAAAAGTTTATAAGACTGTTGATCCTTCTACTTCAAAGTCAAAATCTGAAGAACTTAGAAAGGATTTGAAGGCACTCTACAATGATTATCAAACTAAGAGTTTGGCAAGTTCTTCACGTGTGTCATCTTCACAAACTCCACGTGAGTTGGTTAATGAATCTCCACTTGAAGATGATTTCGACAATGTAAGTTTTCACCCTCCATTAGTTATTATTCGTTTTGATATAAACTTAGTTGGTTACAGTTAAGTTTTGGAATAGCAATAATGGAAAGAAGGTAGAAGCAGGACTTATAATATTTTTGTATCTTTGGTATATAAAACTTTTAGAACCGAATAGTTATTCCAGATTATGGGTAAACACATAATCTATTAATTCCAAGTTTTGGATGTTAACTTTCATTACAAAGTCTACCAATAAACGAGTTTCAATTACAATAGTGCTGTAACCATTTAGTTAACTTGAATACATTTTTATGTGAAAATTCAAACAAGTTATCCTAATCATACTACTTATACGAATCTTACTAGGTATCCTACTCATACTAGTTATACGAAAGAACAAAACTGCAGTGCATCAGTTTGAGGCTTATCTTGAGTTGCTGGAGCCTCCTCTTCTATATTATGCAATGTATCAATTTGAGACTCTTCAATCATCTGCGAAGGCGATTGAGTCTCATCTCGATTGAGTCTCATCTTGACTCTTGTCTTGAGTGGCTGCAGCCTGCTGTTCCTTATTACGCTGGAAAATAAAACAAAACTAATGTAAGTTATACTAGTTCTCCTAATCTTACTAGTAATCTTCATCATATTAATCATACTAGTTACGTAAAACTAATGTGAGTTATACTAGTTATCATAATCATACTAATCATACTAATAATCCTAATCATACTAGTCACATGAATCTTCCTAGTCATCCTAATCACACTATGAACGAACCTGCAATGCATCAACTTGAGACTCTTCGACTTCAACCATCTGCGAAGGTGCTTGAGTCTCATCTTGAGCCGCAGCGCCTTCTCTTCCTCATAACACTGGAAATAAAACAAAACTAATATGAGTTATACTAATTTTACTAGTTTAAGGAATCTTACTAGTTATCCTACTCATACTAATTATACAAATTTTCCTAGTTATCTTAATCATAGGAATCATACTAATTATATGAATCTTCCTAATTATCCTAATCATACAAATCATTCGAATCATAATTGTATGTTTGGAGACCATGAGCTTGTCTCTACTTGTGGCTGGGGGATATCCTGTGTCGGAGCAGGAGGATTAGACGTCGGAGGTGGTCGCCTACGAGTAGTCGGAGGATTAGATGGCGGAGGTGGTTGTCCTCGAGTACTCGGCGGAGGTTTTGAGGACGCATTCTCAGAACCCGCCTTTATTACTTGTCATACGCTTCTTTTTCGTTCAGAATGCGATGGACTGATGGAGGCTGAGGTGGAGGCAGCTGCTTATTACCCACTTTCGTCGGAGAATTTGCATTTTCTTCCTCCGTATTATCCTCTTTTATCTTCAGCTTAGCTCTTCTCGTAAGAGGACGTGACATTTGAGAGAACGAATCGAAGAGATGAGAACTCGAATTGAAAAGAGATTGACGATTTTTCGGAGATCCGAGAATCAGTTGATGGTTTCGAAAGAGAAAGAGAAAAAAAGAGAGAAAAAAGAAAAAAGAAAAAAGAAAAAAGGTGTGTTAAAAAAAAGAAGGGAAAATGGTTTTCCTTCGTAAAATAAGAAGTGACGAGACGTAAAACGTGGTGTCGTTTAGGTTTTGGATTCAAAACCAGATATGTTTTACAATAGATAATTTGGATGGGTAGGTTAAGAAGGGTAAAACTAAAACTTCCTTTATTTAAGTGATTTTAAAAAATTAATTAAAAAAATTAAAACATAACGAAGTCAATACAGAATAGTCCTCTTGTACGGAGGTTCATTAGAGAAATGGATCCCTTTTTCTAAACTGAAACTGTCATTGGTTTATTAGGAATCAGCGGAATCTGTGAGAGACAGATATGGTTCTCACAAACTACTTATAAATGCTGCTGGTATACTTTCGATTCCTGGTGTACTACAGCCAGGTATGAGCAATCTCTGATGACTAATCAATTGCATGGATTTTACAATATGTTAGAGATCGATTAGGGTATACCAATGAAGCCTGCGAAAAGAGGACTGTTCTTATGTTCCAGTTTTTTATTTTCTTCCTTTATATCTCAGTACAGAAACAACATTGAACAAGGTTGAAAAATCATCATTGATGCTTGCATATGAGTTTAATGCGGTTGGTCCAATTCTAGTGATTAAGGTAAGGAATTTCAAATTCTTTTTGTAAGGGATCCGCAAGCTACAATCAACAAGAAGAAGCAGCGCTCAAAACATCTTGCCATATTGATTGTGGAATATGAATTTTTTTGTATCATAATTTTTTTATTGTTGTTTCATATAATATAATAAATATTTATTTATATTTATATCTGTGCAAAAAAAAGAAACCTAGCCGCTCTGGACGTGATCGTCAGAACATCGTATCCGACACGGTATTAACGCAACGGCCATCTCTGGCCATGGAGGCTGATGCTCCATCACAGGAAGGGGCGCTGTCAAGTTCCCCTACCCAGTCCAGCAATAACTCTCCTTCCAATCTCTCTAAAAAAAACTCGTGGATCTCTGTTCTTTCAGAAAAAAAAAAACAATTCCAACTTTCAAGACCAATGTACAACTTGTTGATGGTATAGCCAGAGCTACAGTTCCGCCGGAAGTTCTCCAGCATTCCCAGCCCCTTTGGTCAACCTATGTTGTCGGTCACTTCATTGGAGAGGCACCTCACATAGGTAAAGTCCATGCAACCGTAAACCAAATCTGGACAACTCAGGGGAAAAACTCGAAGATTGATGCTCAGTTTCTAAACCCTAAATCTGTTCTATTTCGAATAGATGACCATATCATGAGAGTCAGAGTATTAAAGCGTCACTTTTGGCATATCGGGGATATTCTCTTGGTTGTACAGGAATGGAACCCTAAAACTACAAATCTCAAACCGGATCTCTCTTCTATGCCAATTTGGGTCGATCTGAAGAATGTGCCGGATCATCTGTTTAATGATGTAGGGCTGAAGTTTCTCCAAACACTGCCAGATGTATCCGTCTTGATGTGGCGAGAATTTTAGTAGTGGTTCATTTGGAAAAACAATTACCTCGGGTTATAGCTCTAAAATCCGAGGAAGAAGTGCTAATACAAGTTACCTATCCGTGGCTTCCTGTAGGAAGTTCCACGTGTACCTCATGGGGGCATAATGAAACTGAATGTGCGCAGATGAGAATGGGTGCAGTGGTAACTCAAAACACAAATCAGGGGGAAATTCATTCTGAAGATATGAGCTCTGGGAGAGAAAAGACAGATGAGGTGAGTGACAAACCTTCATCTCAGGATAAACCAAAAGAGGTTCTGACTGACAGGAATACAGAAGGAGATCGGGTGGACTCCGAACAGAACTGGACAACAGTGGCCAAATCTGGTCGTGATTCACCTCCAAAACAATCTGTTAATACTTCAAACTCTGCAGTTTTGAATGAAAATGAAACGGTACCTCAGACAATTTTACCTTCGAGGTTCAACATCTTAGCTGAAATTCAGGAGGATGATGATACTGAGGAGCAGGAAGAAGGGGAAATAGCTCCGCAAACAGAGGGAAAGGATAATGATAGTTCGTCCTCCTCAGCGAGTGAACCTTCTATTCCGATTATAAAACAGAGGAGTGAGACTCAGAGTAAAAAGAAAAATACACTGAAGAAACAGGCTGCCGCTGCAAATCGGAGAGAACAGCATATGTCAACACATCATCAGACAAGGAAGTCCTCCTCACGGAGGAACTAATGATCGTTAAGTCGTTTTTTGCGTGGAACACCCGTGGATTCAACAAAAAGCGCAAACAAAAATCGGTACGTACATGGCTGGCAAGTTCAAACCCTACATTTGGTTGTCTCTTGGAGATCCGAGTGAAGGAGGAGAACCGTAAAGATATTATTTCTCAAGTTTTTCCGGATTGGAATGTTGTTACGAATTATGATTATCACAGACTAGGTCGTGTGTGGGTGGTCTGGAAGGAAGATGTGAAAGCAACGGTTCTCTTTAAGAGTCCGCAGATGATTACTGTTGGAATGGAAACAGTACGTGGTGAGACATTTATGTGCTCCTGCATATATGCTTCTAATTTCAGATCAGATCGGATGAAACTATGGGACGAGATAAGACAGATAAAGTCACATTATGACACTACTACCATCCCGTGGATCCTAATGGGTGACTTCAATGTCATCTTGGCTTCTCATGAGCACTCTCGAGTGCAACAGGGATTAGGTGACCAAAGTGGCATGGTGGATTTTCAGAAACTTGTTCATGACTATGAATTTGATTTGGGTTCCATAGGTCCTAAATTCACCTGGTGGAATCATCAAGAAGCAGACCCTATTGGCAAGAAACTAGATAGGGCATTGGTCAATGGAGCATGCAGCACAAGCTTCCCTGAGTCGTTTGTTTCTTTTGAAACAAATGGTATCTCTGATCATACAAGATGCCTAGTTAAGATAAGCAATGTGGTGGTGAAAAAGAAGAGGCACTTTCAATTTTTTAATTACTTGACGAAGCATCCCCAATTCTTGGGAGTTGTGAAGGACTATTGGAGTACCACAGAAAACATTTACCATTCTCGAGCTGCTTTGCACAGGTTTCATAAGAAATTAAAAGCACTGAAACCTTATCTTAGGGCTTTAAATCAGGAAAGATATGGAAATATAACCAAGCGCACACAAGTGGCACTGCAGGTGCTATGCGAGCGACAGAGACAAGTCCTAGAGAATCCATCTGCTGAAACGTTTGCAGCTGAAGCTGCAGCTGCTCAGGAATGGCACCACTACTCTGAAATTGAGGAAGAGTTCTTTCAACAAAAGTCACGAATAAACTGGCTCCGCGTCGGAGACCAAAATACCAATTTCTTCCATCGAGCTGCCCAAACTCGACGAGTTAAAAATGCCATTCGTTTTATATAAACTGAGGCAGGGGATGTACCGATGTACTCACGGACCCATCTGCTATTAAAGCTGAAGCAGCTGCTTATTTTCAGAGATTTCTGCATAACACCACTGGTTATGAAGAGAAAGAGGCTAATGATCTTGCGAGACTAATTGATTATCGATGTCCTGAGAATTTAGCTTCCATGTTGACTCATGAGATTACAGAGGAGGAAATAAAGCGAACTCTGCTCTCCATGCCATCTGGGAAAACACCAGGGCCTGATGGATATACGAAAGAGTTTTTTGTGGCGTCTTGGCCAATCACTGGAACTGAGTTCGTTACAGTGGTCCAATCTTACTTCCAGTTTAGCTTTATGCCTCATAATGTTAACGCAACGGTTCTCGCTTTGGTTCCAAAGAAGACGGAAGCTCAAACCATGAAAGATTATCGCCCTATTGCATGCTGCAACACAATATATAAGGTGATTTCTAAGATTCTTGCTTTGCGTTTAAAGATTGTAGTCCCAGAGGCTATGAAATCAAATCAAAGTGCATTCATCAAAGGACGTCTTTTGCTAGAAAATGTCCTCTTAGCCACGGAACTTGTTAAAGATTATCACAATGAAGGTTTATCATCTAGATGTGCACTGAAAATTGATATAGCCAAGGCCTTTGATACAGTGAGGTGGGATTTCATTCTCAAAATATTACAAGCTATGGGAATTCCAGACCTTTTTGTCTTGTGGATAAAAGGATGTATATCTACTGCTGCTTTCTCAGTAAATGTCAATGGCGAGTTGGAGGGGTTCTTTACTAGTCGACGTGGTTTGAGGCAAGGGTGTTCACAGTCTCCAATTCTATTTGTTATGGGCATTAATGTCCTCAGTCATCGATTAGACGCAGCAGCATTGCAGGGTAGATTTGGTTTTCACCCTAAATGTAAAGAAGTGACTCTCATGCATCTTAGCTTTGCAGATGATATTATCATATTCTCAGATGGTACAGCTACCTCACCCAATGGTATCATTAAAACACTGCAGGAGTTTGAGAAGGAATCAGGTTTAGCTATCAATTTAAATAAATCGGCTATCTACATAGCAGGCAAGTCAGATACAAATCTCTGTAACAAGGCTATAGAACTTTCTATCCCAATTGAACAGCTTCCCATTCGTTATTCGGGATTGCGGTTGACAACCAGAAGCATGACTAAGACTGACTATGAGCCACTAGTCGACAGAGTGAGATCTCGACTTCTTGCTTGGACCAGCAAATCTCTATCGTATGCGGGACCGACTCCAGCTAATACAATCGGTTATATAGGCCCTGTTCGGAGAAGAGTCGCCAGCGGCCGTGTTCGCGAGAGATCAAAACGACTGTGACGGCAAAGATTAACAAAATAAAACGACAACAGTAGAGAAAAAACGATGATGGTGGAGCTGTCGTGGAGGAGAGAGAAAGTGTTGCAGGAAAAGAGGATTCACCGCTGAAATTTTCAGCGATTATTGTGATCACTCCAGCGACTCTAATTCAAAAACGCGGTGATTCTTTTTAATTAATTATAACTGTGATCAAGCGTTATTTTGTGTCGCAGTCGCTTGTCGCAGCGACTCTTCTCCGAACAGGGCCTATCTTTAGCACCACCAATTTCTGGTGCTCTGCTTTCCGACTTCCAAATCGATGCTTAGATACAATAGAATGTATGTGTGCTGCATTTCTCTGGTCAGGGTCACCACATGTTACTTCTAAAACTAAGGTAGCTTGGGAAAACGTTTGCAGACCTAAGAAAGAAGGAGGGCTTGGGATCAGACGTCTTAGAGATACTTCCAAGGTCTTTTTTCTCAAGTTAATTTGGAGAATCCTCTCCAGCACTGCCTCTTTCTAGGTTGAATGGATTCAAAAGTATCTACTCAGAGGCTCATCGTTCTGGGACATTGCAGAAACTACGACAAGGGATTCTTGGATATGGAATAAAATACTTAAACTCCGACCTCACGCTATTGGCTTTTTGAAACAGGAAGTCAGAGATGGAGCTAACACTTTCTTTTGGTTTGATAATTGGTTACTAGAAGGTCCTCTAAATCCTCTCATGGGGATGTCAGGAACTCTGCAGCTTGGAATATCCAGAAACGCCAAAGTTGCTGATGCAGTCAAAGGCAATGAGTGGAAAATTCGTCGATGCAGGGGTTCTCAAGCTCATCTCATACTTCAGAAAATTCGGCAAGCTCAGGTTCCCTCTTTCGAGGCGGGTCCTGATAGAACTCTCTGGCTTCAAGGCCAAGACAAATATAGTGCTAAGTTTAACTCTGCAAAAACATGGAATCAGATTCGTGAGGACAATAAGCTGAGATACCCCTCCGTACGAGAGGGATAATCCATTAACCCCTCAATAATTTATCTAATACTCTGTCAAAGGAAATGTCAAACATGACCTTGAAAAAAAAAAGAAAAAAAAAAGAAAAGAAAAAAGAAAAGCTGAGACACGCGGTTTGGAGAATTTGGTTTAGGAATGTGAGAAATTAAATGAAACCAAACCAACCAAACCTACCCAATTTAATTCAAAAAGAAAACTCCCAATTAGAAAGAAGCACGTGTGCTCCTCGTCCTCTTCTCTCCCGCGGGCTTCTTCTTCTTCCTCTCCTCTCCGCCATGGTTGGTAACTGAAGCTTCAAATTGAGGTTAGATCTCGTTTTTTTATATGCTATTCTCAATTTCGTGATTGAATAGTCAAATATATGTCATAAAGAAAGCAATTAATCATACTTTCATCTCAATTTGGGGATTTGTAAGTAAAGATAAATTTGAATTTTTTTTTGCATTGTGTTATTAAAATTGATGGGGTAAGTTTATTATTACTATAAATTGTTAAATAAGGAGGATTAATGACATAAATTATACTTTATTAAGATGAAATTTGAGTTTATTGAGATTTTTTAAAATAGTAAAAACTCGTTTTTTGTTTATTGGAGTGACTGAGCTACTTGGGTAATTGT
>OVBI01002180.1:0-23142 GCA_900406495.1 Sisymbrium altissimum | reverse complement strand
CATGCTACTCTTTCAGGAAAAACAAGTTACGTTTTTTTCTTTTCCGGGTTGTCTTTGCAATTTGTTTTTTTTAGTCAGAAAAGATATGTAAATCTGCTTAATTAGATCCTTTTTATCCAACGGTCATTTGGGAAAAACCAAATTCAAGAAAGGACAACATAGATCGCATCTGATCCACTTCTTAACGTACCGATCGCACATTCATAAGCAAATCTATTACAAAAGGTTCACTTTAATCTTTCTTTTTCCCCACCAATTTCTCAAATCACTTTACATAACGTAGTTTCCATTTAATTTTTAACTAGTATAAGTACATTTTATGCTGCAAGAGTAAATGAACATTAGTTTCGAAGAGAAAAGTTTTAACCAATTAGAAAGGCACAAAACAGGGAAAGAGGATTCAGAGGGAAAAAAAGAAGAGAAAGTAGTGTTTAGTTACAAACTAACCTGTCTCGATGAGAATATTTTTTGAAGTTACTTTGCTAAAAACATTAGAAATTCTCCAGGAAAGCCTAACAAAAGATAATAATAGTAGTAGTAGTAATATAACACATGGCGATTATAAAATAGAAATTACATTCAGCATCACAGAACCTAGAACGTAGAGTTAAAACATTGTTTCGCGCGCTTTAGATATTAGGAAATGCTCTTTTAAATTCGTGATGGGGAATTTGAGAATAATTTGTCCCTCAAAGCTAATGCCAGACATGTTATTCAGGCTCACATGCCATGGAAGTTGCTGTAAAGATTCTGCAGTTATTGGTTAGTAAGCTTTCCAGCGACAGCATGACTATTGAACGCTTCATGGAACTGTCTTTCGTGGTGAGTCCACTTATTTTATCTTTTTTTTTTCTCTTGTTTTTCATTGATTACCAAAACTCTCGTGCTTAAGTTGGAGTCCAAATGTCATGTTCTCTGTTATTTAGGTTGCTGCTGTTGCAAGGCAGTTTGCGGTCTTGCACAATGCCCTGAAGTTTGAAGCACTCCATCTACTGTCTGCAGTCTTCTGTTCCGATTATTCTGTGAGTTTTCACTCCTTTACCTTCTGTGGAATGTTAGCTGTAATTGAACAGAGTTATGTTTTTATCTGTAGTTACTAGCATGGCGTACGTAAATTTAATGGCAGCCTAATTTTGAGTTTTTCTTTCCATTAAAATGGAGAGATCAAATTGTTACATTCTTTTGCTGGTATAATACAGTTGTCATCCTGATAACTGTCGCTTCATGTTCTTGATGCTCTTTCATATTCATCTCAAGTTTACATTGTAGAAGCTCTACATTTTTTTTCTTTGTACGTCCAAATCTGTTTATATGTTTCTCACAGAACTTCTTATGTGTAGAGTGTAGACACTTCTTCATGAACCTCTTCGTTCCATGCCAGACAACAATTGGGCAGACTACATGCGCACAGGTGTTGTGTCAATTCTACAGAATCGTGTGGGTGAGTTAAAAAAGATCTTTTAGCAGTTAAATTGGATCACTGAAAAAGGCATACCCATTTATGGCATTCTTTCCTTGTCATCCCTTCGTTTTTCCTACTTGTTTTCTGGAATTATTCTCTTATTATCTCATACGAAAGAAAATGATGCCAATATTGCTAAAAAATTGTCACTTTTGCGCGCATATGTTATTGATATGCTTGCTTACATCCTTTATGCTATTGAAGCTTTCAAGATACTTAAGAAACCTGTCTTGTTTGAATGTGTAGCACCTTCCGAAAAGCTTCATGCATTGATTCTGGCTGAGAATATGATGTCAATTCTGGGTGAGAAGTGGCTTATCGGTCGAGTAAAATTACCCGGTGTTGAGGATTATCTTCCAGCTGATAGGTAAGCACAAGGGTACACACTTGACCTACATTTTGCAGCCAGATAACTGTCATTCTGATTTCCTTTTTCAGGTGTCTTCTGCTGGTATCAGAGTCATCACATGTTGAAATTTCTGTTTTATCAAATGAGCTCGCATACATGAAATATGAAGCTCCTAGTTCAACTGTTGAAGAGTATCTCTTGAAGCAACGTTATCTGGCTATCGCGTTTTCTTTGGTAGAAAAGATCATCAAATATATATCAACTGTTGGTGAAAATGAAGGTATTACATATGATCCTATCTTATAAGTGTTTCCTATCAACAAGATTTTCTGTCCTATACGGCCCCTTTGCTATAAACCTTTCCGTTATTTGTATGTTTTGTCTGAAGACATTATTTTCTGAGCCTCCTTCAATCGTCTAGCTGTCATTTCTGAATTAAAATTCGCTTGGCAGTTGGCGTGATGCATGTCAGCCATTTTCGTATATGAAAGTTTTGGAATTTACATATCGAGATTTGCAGGGACTCTTAGTGATGAAGCCGTCTTCCTCAAGGTGATTAAGACACTTAACGAGACAGTAGGAGTGGTACTCGAGTATCTGAAAGATGCAAAGGTATATATATCTGATAACATTAAACTTCTTTGCTCTGTCATTTTTTTTGTGTAAAAATTGTTTTTAATAGTAGTTCTGTTGCATACAGGAACATGGAAAGAAGAGAGGAAATGATCTTCTTGCATCTGTGCGAGTGATTGGGAGGTACAGATAAACAGTCGTTGTTCTTCTAAGAAATTACTGTTCTTTTTCTTTCATCTTAAATCTCTCTTACTATTGTTTTTATTTTGTTTCTGTCGAATAATTTACATTCTAGATTAGTGAATTTTCTGCTTATGTGATCATGATTTGCTGCTTCATTGTAATTTGAGTACTAAGAACATGGATAGTCTCCATCACTTTAGCATTCACTGAACTTTTTGTGTTTCAACAGCTATCTTGCTGAGACTCCTGATGCATGCAAAGAGCAGGTTCAAGATCTTCTGGATTATATGCTTTCAGTTGAGGGCGAAGAAGAATCCAGGTTCGTTCGGAAGGATACTGCTCTAAATTTTTTACTCTATTACAACGCTGTTAGCGTAATGCCTCCCAGGATAACTTGGTCTATTTTTTTTTTGGACAGCCCTTTTTTGTCCACGTGCTTCTTGCTCCCAGTGCTTTGTCAAATAACAATGAAGGCTGAAGGATGTAAACTCGTGGCTGCTTCAAGAGGCTATGTAGCTGTGAGTTACTACGATTTATATCTTTCTTACACGGATGCTAGTTGACACTTGACATCGTGCTTCAAGAAATCCATTATCTTTCAGTCTGCTTGACCTAAATATGTGTCAACTTGGTGATTATAATGTATATAATCTTATAAGGAATTCTCTAATATTTCTTCAATACAGGTCGTGGAATGCCTAATAAAACTGATACAGTCCGATGGTCAGAAGGGTGAGGACAATGGAAGCATATTCTTGGCTTGTGATACAGTCATGAATTTACTTTTGAAGGTACCCTCTTCCTTCCCCTAAGATAAGACCTGATTACATTTTTCCAAATCCCTTATCCAAATGATAATTACACTTGTAAATGTTGGAAGCTGAGGGAACAAATCAAAATTTCGCCGGAACTGTCTACGTTTTCGAGTCTATTGGAAGCCTTGGCGTATTGGGCAGGTGGGGTAATCTTAGATCAAAAGCTCTGTTGTTTCTTTTTTGCTTGAGAATGTTGAGATGGGTGTTTCTAGATATTTCAAACTTTTCAAACTTTTTCTTCCTTTTGTTACAGATGGTACTAATGACCCATCGGTAGTAATGATGGCTGCAAGCATCTGCTCTTTGATCTTTGATTTCACATCAGAAGATGCTCTACTCAAGCAACCTAAATTCAGCGGTAGCTCCTTGGATAGTTTGGCCCGGCTCATTGCAAGAAGCTTATCCTCATCGGGCCAGGTAGATAACCCTAGAACTTGTACGATGTGTCTTGTCCTCAATGTAGTCTCTTGTTGAAATTCTCATTTTAAGCTTCTTAGATGACTGTTGCGTAACCACTATCGTTGCAGGATATGTGGGATGCCGCGGATCTTCTTGAAATCATTACAGCAGGTTTGGTTTCAATCTCTCTCATTTCAAATTACTTTTTATAGAATGCTTCTTTACTTTCTAAACCGAAAAACATTTGTTTTTCGTTTTACTCTGAATGTAACAGTATGATTATGAAACAGGATACTCTCGATGGGCGGGTCGATTCCCCACCATAAGGAAACATAACCGTTGAGCAATGACTACGGAAGTAATCTTTATCTACAAGGTCTCTCTATTTTATAGTCCATGAGTTTATCATGTTTTTCTCAGGCTGCTTTCTAGGGGATAAAATATTCAATTAATGTTTTTTTAATCAGTTTCACGTTGTTGTATTATATACACCGTAGATGCAGATTATAAATTATGTCTTGTCTTATGATGAGTTTTGTTTTTGTTTCTGTTTCATCTCTACTTTAAGATTTTCCAAGTGGATATTAGTAGTAAGCCAAGTTGACCATTTTCACAAATTCCACAAAATCACGTTCAATACGGAGAGTGACAATCCGAAAATTTTATACATTAAAAAACGACGACCCAGCTTTTTTAGGTTTTTAATATAAGGTGGGTCCTCTAAAATTTGACTTGTTTTACAGAGGGAATCTAAACAAAAAAAAAAACAACTGAATTCAAGAAGATTCGCTCACAATCTATAATACGACGTCGTTTCGTGCATACCAGACTCCAAACTGAAAACAAACGCGTTTATCGGGGTTTGGAATTCTTTTCTTATAAATAGCTCAGCAATACCATAAGGAAGGTGTTAATGTACGAAATCAGATTCGGTGGATCGGTAAAACAAACAAAGAAACAGATCATAATGCCCGCCTTATCTCAGTACAGATGATATCGCAATAAAGGAATATTCGAATAAGAGCTGCGGGTGCCACGTCAGCAGGACACGTGACAATGGCGGTCACTCATTTTCTTTTTATAGACGTTGAAAGTCAACATTTTATATTCTTAGATTTTGTAAAGTTGCTGAACTTTCTCTCTTTCTCGGTGACGGAATTGTAGCTCGTTGTTCGTCGGAATCCTTCTCATTTCGAAATTCCTGTCGACTCGGGTATAGATTCAGTGTTTTATGAACGTCAATTCCTATTTATCTTAATATACAAGTTTGGAAGTAACCCCTGTTTATCGTTATCAAAAGTATCAGAGCCATTTCTTTCCTCGGAATCCATGGCTAAAACCAGATCTCAGGCGTTGTTGAAGGAGGTTGAACTCTCGTTTGGCTCGCGCTTTCAGGAACTTGAAGGCCAGCTCACTGATCAGAATGCCAAACTCCACACAAAGTTGGACCAGAGCTTAGCGGATCAGAATGACCGACTCCATTCGAAGATCGATCAAAGTATCGTCGATCTGTTTGAGGCGATCCAACTGGTCTCTGGTCCCAAGGGTCCTCCTGGTCAAGCTTCTTCTAGTGAAGAACGTACGGTGGACCGCTCAACGATTCCCCCACCATTGGCCCCCGGTCCTCAGTTTCCTCCTCGTGGTCGCCCCGGTGGTCAACAACCCTATGCAGCAATCACTCGTTTATCAAAACTTGACTTTCCCCATTTCAACGGTGAGAAAATGAAGGAGTGGTTGTTCAAGGTCGAGCAATTTTTCTTAATGAATCAAACACCAACTGAGTTAAAAGTTGGAATAGATTCTATTCATTTCGATGATCTTGCTGCGACTTGGCACCAATCCATCATGGACTCTGAAGGAGAGGGTATCATGTTCGATTGGCCAGGGTATCGCACATTATTGCAAGAACGATTTGATGAGCTATTAGACTATCCTATTGCTGAGCTCAAAATGTTACACGAAACTGATGGTATTGCTGATTACCATGGCAAGTTTGAGCTCATCTGTATGAGGGTCCGTTTCTCCGAAGACTACTTGGTCAGTGCTTATGTAGCAGGACTGCGTACTGATACTCAAATGCACATACGCATGTTCAAGCCCCAGACGGTCCTTGTATTGGGCCGTTTGTATGAGAAGGCTCACCCTCACAAGCCACCGTGTCAGACTTGGTCAGCTCCACGTTCTTCACCCATGTCCCGTGGACCTCCCCTGCAAAGGAAGGAGGTGGACCAAACCACTCTGTTACCTCTACCTAAGGCATCAGGACCCGACGTCAAACCCAAACCCTTTCTGTCTCAGGAAGAAATGAGCCGTCGTCGTGCTGCAGGTCTCTGCTATTTCTGCGATGAGAAGTACTCACCCGGTCACTATCTAAAACACAAGAAGACTCAACTCTTTACTATGGAGCTCGAGAATGGTGATGAGGAGAGCGAGTCCCTGGATGACTCTCCTTCGTTAGATATGGTGAAAGGTGATTGTGCTCAGATTTCAGTCCATGCTGTCGAAGGGATTACTAGTTTTCAAATAATAAAAGTAAAGGGAGTTCATGCCAAACGTTCTCTGTATGTGCTCCTTGATTCGGGCTCCACCCATAATTTCATGGCTCCTCGGGTGGCTGCTAAACTTGGTTGTCACAGACGTTCGATTTGTTTGGCCAAGGTCAAGGTCGCCGATGGTCGCCGAATGGGGGTCACTGCGGCCGTTGAATGTTTTGAATGGCGCTTTCATCAGTACACTTTTAAAGCTGACTTCTTGGTCTTACCTTTAGGAGGTTGCGACATGGTTCTGGGAGTTCAGTGGTTGCGGCAGTGGGGCCTCATCACTTGGGACTTCCAGGAATTGACAATGCAGTTTAAGATGGGCAACACCAAAATCATGTTACACAGACTCCGCCCCGGGTCTGTCCGAGAGATTAAGGCTGCTAAGATGAACAAGTTACAGGACGATGATGTGCAATTATCTGTGGTGTGTGCTCAATCAGTGGAAGATGACTCACCTATTCAGTTCTGTGCTCTGGAGTTGCAGAGTATTGAAGGGGAGAGCCTACCAGAAGTAGATGCCTTACTGAATGAGTTCTCTGATATTTTTGAAGAACCCGTATCTCTACCACCTCATCGTGAGAAACATGATCATCGCATACCTCTACTAGATGGGTCAAACCCGGTCAACCAACGACCCTATCGCTACGCGTTACACCAGAAGAACGAAATTGATAAGATGGTCAACGAGCTGTTGGATGCAGGTACCATACAACCGAGCTCTAGTCCGTTTGCATCTCCAGTGGTTCTGGTAAAGAAAAAGGATGGGTCCTGGCGTCTTTGCGTGGATTACCGAGGGCTCAATAACTTGACTGTTAAGGACCGCTTCCCGATTCCCTTGATTGATGATCTAATGGATGAACTGGGAGGGTCGCGTGTTTACTCCAAGATTGATCTTCGTGCGGGTTACCACCAAGTGCGTATATCTCCACCTGACATACACAAGACACCCTTCAAAACAGCCTGGGAAACCTCACTTTCTAGGTCTACCTTGCTTTTGAGTGCATGATACCAGCAAAGCTTTGCCTGCTCAAACTGCTGTTGCCCAAGTGCAAGAAGAGCTTCGTAAAAATCAGGTTTAACCTTAATCGCTTCTTCATATTTCTCAGCAGCTTTGTTGTATTCATCCCGTGTCCACACAAATGCAGCCTCAACCGCTTCTATTATAGCTTCTCTCGAAGCATCTTCGGGAAAACAGACTTGCTTCCTTGCCTTCGACATGTGAACGTTGCCCCAGTTAAACATAGCTAGTGCAGCCATTTCTTGGAACTTATCAGCCGCGATTTCAAAGAGTTCTTGCGCATCTTCACCAGTTACAGCATCTTTCATTGCTTCTGTATACAGCTTTATCCCTAGGTCATGAAGGTCCAAGTACGAATCAGAATCAAAGGCGACGTGATTCTTGAACAGCTGTGCAAACTGGAAAATCCAGTTCTCAAAGCACGTAGATGCTTTGTCAGATTCAACATACTCTTCAACATCTCCGTTATCCGCAACACTGCACAATCTCATGACAACCTTTTCAGCATCGTTCATGCCATCATAGGTTGGTTCTTGGTTGGGGTTAACTTCTGCTATATATAATCTAAGGGAACCAAGTTTATCATGATTAGAAGCAGGCAGCGTCAGCTCATCTGTTGTGGTAATGGTAACTAAATCACCCTCTGGGTCCTTATACTTAATGAGGAAACCCATTAGAGCAGGAAAGCGATCCCTGATTACATCTCTTACAAGTCTAATACTAGAATCCAGCGGCAATTGTGCCCACCTTATATCATCTCCATGCACCAACTTAACCGTCCTAGTAACAGTTGCCTCTTCTTTTGTGCTTTTTCCTGCTTCAACAATCTCGGAGGCAATGACCTCTTTGTCCATGACAACAACCTTATCTTCCATCTTCCTCTCTTCCCCGGCCTTGTTACCACTTTTCTTCTTCTGCTTTTTGAAAGTGGGTTTCTTTTCTTCTCTATTGCCACCCATCTTTCCATCAATCTCAGACTTATGATCCTTTTTTCCCTCCTTCGGCGTATCTGGTTTGTCTCTCTTGAGAACCTTGGGACTCTCAACCACGGTTCTGTTGCCCTTAACTTCATCTTCCTTTTCACCACTATTTTTCTTCTTATTCTTCCTCAACCTCTCCTTGACAATCTTCTTCAAACGAGCAGCGCCAACAGGCTGCACATTCACAAAGTTCTTCTCCATCTCATCGACATCGACACCTTTATCGAGCAGTGCCTTCTTCACCCTATCAAAGATTTCGTTGGCAGACACGTTCTCGGGCACCATGTTGAGAACAATACGGGCATCCCTAAAGGCGTAATCCAACTTGTTCAAAGCCTCGTAACAAGGAGAGCGTCTCTGCAGAGCCTTACTGTACCTAGGAGAAGCCTCAAGAGCGAGATTACATTCACTAATAGCGTTGGCGTAAAGTGACAAAGAACAAAACAAACAAGCTCAAAGAAGTCCTTCTCTTTATTGATGTTTAGAAACTTAACTCAAAACTAAACACCCTAATGATCTCTCTTGCTTGATTGCATTGACAAGCCGTTGATCATACTTAGTTATATAGGTTCTAAACTTTCCTTTTTCTAAACCTATTCTAATCCTATTACATTTAGGATTTACATGTTTCTTTTTATTAACTTCCTAGTTCCTTTAAGGAAGTCTATCTAGAATGTTCTTGAAGATTACTCAACATTCACCCCTCTAAGCTTCAAGTCATTCTTTGTGAGATCTTGTACTCCAATTAAGTCTCTCATTTCTTTAAACTTGATCCTAGCCAATGCTTTTGTTAGAATGTCTGCACATTGTTTCTCTCCGGGTACGTGTTCCACCTCTATGTACTCTTCTTCCACACATTCTCTGATAAAGTGGTATCTCTTATGAATCTGTTTGCTCCTCCTGTGAAAGACTGGATTCTTGGTTAGAGCTATGGCCGATTTGTTGTGAACTCTAAGTATAGTCTTCTCACACTTCTTTCCTGTAACTTCACTTAGAAGATCTCGAAGCCAGATGGCTTGTTTGGCAGCTTCCGTTGCAGCCATGAACTCTGCTTCACAGGAGGATAGGGCAACACTTTCTTGTTTTTGTGAACACCAAGTGATGGGTGTTTCTCCGAAGTAGAACATGTGCCCTGTTGTGCTTCTTCCATCGTCTGAATCTACATTATGACTGCTGTCACTATACGCAATGAGCTTCTTTGTTCCACCATGTTTGAAGAACAATCCATAGTTCATTGTTCTTTGTAAGTATCTCAGTACTTGCTTTAGTGCAGCTCCATGTGATTCTCGCGGAGAGTGCATATATCTGCTTAACATACCAACTGAGAAGGCAAGATCAGGTCTCGTATGAACAAAGTACCTGAGACAGCCAATTCTCCTTCGGTATAGCGTAGCATCGATCTCGTGTTCCTCTTCTGATTTTGATAACTTTAAGCCAAACTCCATGGGTATTTGAGTTGGATTGCAGGTGTCAAATCCAGCTTCTTTCAATATACGTTGTGCATAGGCTTCTTGTTTGATCTCGATTCCATCTTGGCTTTGCTTCACTTCTATACCAAGATAGTAAGTAAGTCTTCCGAGGTCAGCCATCTCAAAATTGGAAGACATACCTGCTTTAAACTCTCTTATGATCTCAATTGTATTGCCAATAACAAAGAGGTCATCAACGTATACAGCTACAACAAGTAGTTTAGCTCCTTCTTCTTTGCGATACACGGAACTCTCTTTTGAGCATTTTTTAAACTTCATTCCTTTCAGGATCTGATCAAGCTTAGTGTTCCAAGCTCGTGGAGCTTGCTTTAACCGATACAATGCTTTAGCGAGTTTGAAAACTTTGTGCTCTTCTCCCTTCTTTTCAAATCCTTCAGGCTGTGATACATAAACATCTTCGTTCAGTTCACCGTGTAAGAAGGCTGTCTTGACGTCGAGATGATGCACTTCCCATCCTTCGGAAGCAGCTAACCCTATGAGCATTCTTACACTTTCGAGGCGAGCTACGGGAGCGAAAACTTCATCGAAGTCAATCCCACTTTGTTGCACATAGCCTTTTGCAACGAGCCTCGCTTTGAACTTGTTTATGGATCCATCTGCATTTCTTTTTACCTTAAATACCCATTTTAAACCAATGACTTTTACTCCGGCTGGTTTATCTATCAAGTTCCATGTCTTATTTTTATTGATTGAATCAATTTCTTCTGCACATGCGTTTGTCCATTTTTTTGATTCTCTTGCTTCTTGATAGTTGAATGGCTCATCATTGAGCGATAGTAGCAGTATCTCGCACTCCAAGTCAGCTAAAAGAACATAATCATCAAGGTACGCGGGACGTTGTACCTGCCAAGTAGATCTTCTCAGCTGAACCTGTTCTGGAGCATGTGATTCTGCAACTGGTTCCTCGTTAACCTCAAAGTCTTGGTGTTCCTCTGTTTCGTTTTCTGTGTTACTCACTTCTTGAGTATCATTAGCTATGAACGGACCTTGTCCGTCATCGGTGACTTCTCCCTAAGTCAAACGAAACTTTCCAGGGTCTCTTTGCTCGTCTCTGATGGCTCCCTTCCAATTCCAACAAGCCTTTTCATTAAAAATTACGTCTCTGCTTACAATAATTTTCCTTGTTGTTGGATTATAGAGTCTGTAAGCTTTTGTTCCTGCTTCTATGCCGAGATGTACGAGTGTCTGAGATCGGTCATCTAGTTTCTTCAGATGAACTAAATCAACTTTCGCATGAGCAAGGCAACCGAAGATTCTGAGATGCTCGGTATTTGGCTTTCGGCTCCGTAAGCATTCATATGGAGTTTGGTTCTTTAAAGCCCTTGTAGGTACACGATTGATCAGGTACGTAGAGTGACGAACTGCTTCTCCCCATAGATAATTCGGAACATTCATTGCTTTAAGAATGCTTCTAGTCATCTCCATCAAGGTTCGATTTCTCCTCTCTACTACTCCTTTTTGTTGTGGTGTATACGGAGCTGTCAAGTGCCTTTTGATCCTGTGTTTATTGCAGTACTCTTGAAACTCACTTGAAGTGAATTCTCCACCTCTATCCGTACGTAGTGTCATGATTGTCTTGTCGAAATCCTTTTCAACAAGTATTTTAAACGATTTGAACTTATTAAAAGCATCGCTTTTCTCCTTCATAAGTATTGACCACATGTATCTTGTATAATCATCTATTATAACAAAGATGTACTTATTCTGAGCAAGTGTGGCTGGGGCAATTGGCCCACAAAGATCAGCGTGCAATAGTTCAAGTGGTCGTGATGATCGATACTGAGTTGCTTTTGGGAAGGACCCACGGGCTTGTTTTCCAACCAAACAGGATTCACAGACCTGCTTTAATCCTTGGATATCTGATAGGCCGTGAACCATCTCATTTGTTTCCATTGCTTTCATGGTTTTGAAACTGATATGTCCAAGTCTGGCATGCCACTTCCAAGATTCTTCCTCTATCCTAGTGTGTAAGCATACTGGTTCTCCGACCTTTAAACAGATTTTGTAGAGTCTGTTAGGTGATCTTAATACTCTTACCAGTAGTCGTCCACTAGGATCTCGAAGTGTTAGATAGTTTCGTCTCATTCTAACATCGCATCCTTGTTCAGTGGCTTATCCTAAACTTAGTATATTACTCTTAAGCTCCGGGATATAGTAGATGTCAGTAAGAAGTCGCTGTTCTCCTGTTTTTGCTTCAAAAAGAATTGACCCTTTACCATTGATATCAACACACGAGCCATCTCCAAACTTCACCTTCCCTTTAATATTTTCATTTAACTCTGAGAAGTATGATCTTTCTCCGGTCATGTGGTTACTAACTCCATTATCTAAGTACCAAATACCTTCTTCTTGGTTTTCTCGTATTTCGTAGGTAACACCTTCTCTTCATTAAGAAACATGATCTCATGCATATAGAGAGCTACATCTGCTTCCTCGGTTTCAGTTTTATTCAGCTCTTTGTCATCTTGCTTCTTTTCTGGACAAACTGAAGCAAAGTGACCTGGTTTTTCACATTTAAAACAGGTTACATTAGGTTTGTCCTTCTTTTCTTTGTTTCTTTCTTGTGAGTTAAACCTGCCACGACCTCTTCCTCTGTTTCCTCGGCCTCGGCCTCTGCCTCTGCCTCTTCCTCTGGAGTTGTCATAGCTGTTGTGATTTGAGTAAAGTAGATTTCCTTGAGTTTCGTATGCTTCTTCATCAAGTATTCTTTCCCCATATGCTTTCAATCTCCCGACAACGTCTTCAAATTTTATTGAGTTCAGGTCAAGTAGTTGTTCAAGGGATGCTGTGAGATGAATGAACTTGATTCGAGGTACACAGTTCAATAATTTTTTCACCAATTTCGGTTCATCAATGGCTTGACCTAGAGAGGCAGCTTTGGAGGCGAGTTCAGCTAATTTTCCTACAAAATTTTCTACAGAGTCTGATTCTTTCATCCTTAATCTATCAAACTCAGACATAAGGGTTAGAAGTTGGGCTTCTTTGACTCTTTCAGCCCCAAGATTACGTGATCTGATTGCTTCCCATATTTCTTTTGGTGAACCTAGATCACCGATTTGAAGAATTATATTCTCCGGGATTGCATGAAACAGCAGTACAGTCGCCATGTCAGTCTTCTCCTCTTCCTTTGATCCTGGTTCGATTGTGTCCCAAACTTTATGAACTTTCAACAGGAATTTCATGCATAACGCCCAAACTGTGTAGTTAGAGGACGTGAGCATTGGACATTAAACTGTTGAAGGTATGGAATCTTTCGTCTTTGTCTTTGGTTTTGATTCACTCATTCCTTTGAGTTAATCTTGAATCTAGCTTAACCTAAAGCTCTGATACCAAATAAAGTGACAAAGAACAAAACAAACAAGCTCAAAGAAGTCCTTCTCTTTATTGATGTTTAGAAACTTAACTCAAAACTAAACACCCTAATGATCTCTCTTGCTTGATTGCATTGACAAGCCGTTGATCATACTTAGTTATATAGGTTCTAAACTTTCCTTTTTCTAAACCTGTTCTAATCCTATTACATTTATGATTTACATGTTTTCTTTTATTAACTTCCTAATTCCTTTAAGGAAATCTATCTAGAATGTTCTTGAAGATTACTCAACATGGGGTACTCACCTAATCCCATTTGCATATAGCAAGAAGCCATGCTGGTCCTCAGATAAGATACGTCGATATGGTCCTTGGGCAAAAGCTTCACGGCTTTGTCGAACCTAAGCATCGCTCCTTCGTTGTCGCGTTTCTGGAACAGCTTGTTCCCTTCTTCTTTGAGCTCAATCGCTCGGCTTATGAAAATCTCCATGTCCTCGTCGAATGCTCTCGAAGCAGAACGATGGTAGTTTTTCCCTGACTTGAAGCATCCTTTGGCGTCTCTGGATTTTTCTTCTTCACCGTCGGCTTTCCCATTGAAAGGCGAGACTTTTGTTCTCCCCAATAAACCCCTGAAAACCGAAGTTGGATGATGAAGCAGAGGAATCAAACAGAGACCATGGGGATGTGACATGGACTTGGCATTTAAACAGGTCGTGCATTTATAACAGAAACGCTCCACATCTCTCTTAAGGTGAGGCCAGAAGAAATGCTCGGTCAGAATGCTTTTCGTCTTGGTAACTCCAAAGTGTCTTATCAGGCCTCCTCTGTGGGCTTCTCCTACAATCAACTCCCTCATTGAGCTCCTTAGGATGCATAGGCGTTTGTCCCTGAAACGAAAACCCTCGTGCACGTAGTATGGTCCAAAAGTCCCACGGCCACATTGTCTAAAAATGTCTCCAAAGTCGGGATCCTGCTCGTACAGCTCCTTGAGATGATCAAACACTATGATTTTGGCCTCCATTGCTGATATGAGTGCATGGCGCCAGGACAGGGCATTTGCTACAATGTTTTCCTTCTCCTTCTTGTATTTGATGATGTATGGAAAGGTTTCAATGAACTCCAACCACCTGGCATGCCTCTTCTTCAGTGTGGTTTGTCCTCTGAAATACTTTAGAGTCTCATGGTCGGTATGGATCACAAACTCTTTGGAAAATAAGTAGTGCTGCCATGTTTCTAAGGACCGGACGAGTGCATACAGCTCCTGGTTGTAGGTAGGATAATTGAGGGCTGCTCCGGTCAACTTCTCACTGAAGTAGGCTACTGGTTTGCCTCCTTGGATCAGCACAGCTTTGATTCCGATTCCTGAGGCATCACATTCTACCTCAATTGTTTTGTTAAAATAAGGAATGATCAATACCGTGCATTAATGAGGCAGTCCTTAATCTTTCTGAAAGCTTCTTCTTGGCTAGGCCCCCATTTGAATGCAACATTCTTCTTGATCACCGAGGTGAGTGGGACTGCTATGGTGCTGAAATCTCAGACGAATCGGCGGTAGAAGTTAGCTAGGCCATGGAAGCTTCAGAGATGGCCGATGGTCGTTGGCGTGGGCCAATCCTGGATGCCTTTGATTTTTTCCTTATCCACCTTTAGACCCTGAGAACTTATAACAAATCCTAAAAACACAAACTGATCAGTGCAAAAAATGCATTTCTTGAGATTGGCATATAAGTTTTTCAACCTAAGTGTTTCTAAAACCTTTTCAAGATGACCGAGATGTTCCTCTAGGCTAGTGCTGTATATCAAGATATCATCAAAATATACCACTACAAACTTACAGATGTAAGCCCTGAGGACATGCTTCATGAGTCTCATGAAGGTGCTAGGGGTGTTGGTGAGCCCAAATGGCATGACAAGCCATTTATACAAACCACGTTTGGTCTTGAAGGCTGTCTTCCATTCATCTCCCTCCTTCATTCTGACCTGGTGGTAACCACTCTTGAGTTCGACCTTTGAGAGCACGGTTGCACCACTGAGCTCATCCAGCATATCATCAAGTCGTGGAATGGGGTGCCTGTATTTGACCGTGATGTTGTTGATGGCCCTGCAGTCAACACACATCCTCCAAGAACCGTCTTTCTTTGGGACCAGCAGGACTGGTACGGCGCACGAGCTGAGGCTCTCTCGGATGTAGCCTTTGCTCATGAGGTCCTGAACTTGTTTCTCGAGTTCCTTGGCCTCCTCGGGGTTCACACGGTATGCGGGATGGTTGGGAAGTGGGCCACCGGGAACTAGGTCTATTTGGTGCCTCAATCCCTGGATGGGTGGCAAACCGGTGGTAATGTCATCGGGGAACACATCTTGGAAGGTGTTTAGTAGTTTCTTGATGCTCTCTGGGTGGTTTGGTTCGTCCGTCCCTGAAAAATACCCTTCTCGGAAGATCATGAGCAGTACTGGACATTTCATTTCCAAAGACTTAACAATTCTACTTGGAGTAATATAAAGAGAAGTTTTATCAGACTTACTTACCTTTGCTCCTTTGTCCATTGCCTTTTGCAGATCGTGGACTTCTTGTGGGGAAAGTGGGGCCAAGTTGTGTTTCTTACTCTGGTGCATGAAACTATAGACATTGGACTGGCTATTTTGGAGTGTCTCCTTGTCAAATTTCCATGGTCGGCCGAAGAGAATGTGACCAGCCTTCATTGGCACAACATCACACAAGACTTGGTCGGAATATTTGCCAATGCTGAAGGGGACCACCACTTGTTCATTGATGTGTAGCTCGGTGTCATCATTGAGCCATCTTAGTCGGTACGACATGGGGTGCTTGGTCTTCGTGAATCCAAGCCTGTCCACAAGATATTTGCTATCAACATTAGTACAAGATCCTCCATCTATTACTAGACTACATACCTTGGTTGTTATGGTGAATCTGGTGTGGAAGATGTTCTCCCGCTGGATGGTCTCGGGCTCAAACAAAGCACTGAGTGATCGCCGGGTCACGAGGATCTCTCCAACATCAGGGTAGTCGGTGATTTCTTCCTTGGAGTCTGGTTGGTCAGCCTAGTCCTATGACTCATACTCTCCATCGTCACGGATGACCATCAGGCGCTGGTTCGGACAATCCCTTGCCAAGTGTCCTCTGCCCTTTCACTTGAAGCAGACTGTGTCTCGGGACCGTGGGTTGGAAGTTTGGCTGGAATCGGTGGAAGGTGCCTTACCGGGGTCAGGCGTTGGTCGTTTGACCTTCGGGTTAGTTTCGATGGCCTTACCTTTGTCGAAGTTGCGTTGAGGCGTGGGCTGTGTCCAGGGAGCTCTGTTTTGGCTGGTGGTGGCAACCTTGCGTTTGATATGTTGCTCGGCCTGTATCGTGAGGTGTAACAACTCATTTATGGCGCCGTATGGCTGTTTTTCCACTTTGCGGGCAATGCGCTCCTGAAGACCATCGAAGAACTGGGCCATGAGAGTCTCAGGGGAATCCTGGACTTCTAGCCGGTTGGTGAGGGTTTCGAACTCTTTGAAATTCTCCTCCACGTTTTTGGATCCTTGGGTGAGTTTCCGGAATCTTTTTTGAAGATCAGGGTGGTAGTAGGCTGGAACATATTGTCTCCGGAGTTGGAAACTCATATCATCCCAAGTAGAGATGGAAGGAAGATGGCGTCTCCTTCGGTCCGTGACATCTCGATCCCACTAAGCCAGGGCATTGTCGGTGAGTTGAGCCTGGGCTAGGGCGATCTTTCTTGCCTCGGAGTAGTTGTAGGACTCGAAGATGTACTCCATGCGCCTCTCCTAATCTAGGTAAGATTCGGGGTCAATCTTGCCAGCAAAGGTTGGCGGTGAAAGCTTGAGGTCCTTGTTGCCGTGCCAAGGTTGCTCCTCATTGTGGTCGCGGTGTCTCCCTTGGTCGTGTCTCTTATCGGGACCGTTGTTACGTTGATCGGGACTGTTGTTGCGTTGATCGTGACTGTGTTGCGGGTGGTTATTGGCGGCATGTGGTCCATCGTTGTCGGTCTGGCTATCGGTGTCAGTTTGATCATCGTCGGTGTGGCGACGTTGTTCTAGTTGCTCGAGACGAGACTGGATGGCAGTAAGGGTGGCGAGTAGCTGGGTGTTGGTTGGCTCGGCTTCTCCCATAGTGGCTTGAAGATTTTTTTTTTTTTTTGTACCTGAAATAAATCAAGAAGGAGCTAGGTCATCCGAACACTAAAGGCAAAGCAAATAAAAGGAAATAAAGACAATCTTTTTATTTAAAAACGGAAAGGAATGGCAATGCGAATAAACTAAATATGGCAAGTAGTAAATGTGCTCAACCTAATGCATAAGGATACAAAAACTAGGGATGCGGTGCTTAAATTTTTTTTTTTTTGAATGATCGAATGAAAACAAGTAATGAACACAAAAAGAATCGAGGAAAGTGGATTGAATAAACCTGGGTCATGAGCTTTTAAACTCTAATACCAAGATGATATGAACCTAGATCCATGGGAATTGATTAGAGGCTGAATGAAATGATGGGGACGTGATATGTGACTGTCGAGACGTGGTGGAGAAGTATTGGGACACGGTACAATTACTCGGGACGCGGCTCGGTATACTCGGGACGCGGTGGTGACAGTATCGAGACGCGGGGTGAGGTTATTGGGATGCGGTGGTGATGGAATTGGGACGCGGGGAGTCTTTCGGGATGCGATCGGGACGCGATGCGGAAGGCTCGAGACGCAGGGTGTTGATAGGGAGACACGATCAGGAATCGGGTGTTGGCTCGATGACTCGAGGTGCAGCACGGTGATCTCCGGACGCGGTATGGAACACGGCTCAGTAATTTGCGGTAGATGGAATTTGATGGATTCTCGATCAGTTGGCCGTCCGGCACTGTCCGATGAGCTAAAAACACTGGGGAAACGAACTGGTGGATCGATAGTCGCCACAAACTCGGTGGAAAGAGCTTGATAAGACTGGATAACACTTAAGACTAAAAACCTAGTTTTTGGACTTAAGGAAATAAACTCTTTAAGAGAATACACTGGTTTCTTATTAATCAATTCTGAAAAATACACGACTGCACAGAGGGGCCTTATAAAGAGAGCCGACGCAGCTTTGCCCTTTGAGGGGTCTTTTAAACAAATGCAACCGTACAAAATTAATGGCATAACAAGTTGCCGAAAATAACAAAAGGAAAGAACTTAAGACACAAAACAAAATGGAAAACTCATTAGTCCGTATAATCCGAATTGAATGGTACTTATCTTAAACGGTTGTTCGGCAATGATGGCGTGAATGTGGACTGAGCTTTGTCTCCATGTATCCTCAGTTTTTGACGGACAAGCTTGCTGGGCCGTTCTTCATGGACTGGTCCTCTTAACTTGCTGGGCTGAAATGAGATGGATATGGGCTGTGGTCTGTGGTCCATATTGATGTATAAGTCTGAGAATTGCCCAATGAGTCCATTAACCTCCATTTGGCTTAGAAGCCCTTTGGTGGCCCTGTTGAAACCTTCGGTCATGGTCCGTTGGCCTGATCTGGTATGTGGTCGATGATTCATGGTTGGGATGCGTGGTGGCCTTAGTACTGTCTCGGTTGTTTCCGGCTGTGGGATCTCATGATATGCTGACCAAGATGTGATCAACAATCTCATGCAGTCTTATGTTTTCTGGCCTAAACCTAACACGTTTTGCTAAGGAAGATCCTAAAAAGGCCTCACACGCTCTTGCAAAAACAGTTTAGGTTAGAAGACAAATGGTTTAGCTAGGGATTGGCAAAACTTCTTGGATCAAAGAGATTGGTGAAAATAAAGGTTGCAATCCAAGTACAAGATATCCATGAAGTCTGGTATCAAACAAGTGAAGTGATAATTCCAAATGCAATGTTAATAGTTCAAGTTAAGTGAGGGAAAAGTTCAGCTTAATGCATTCAAACAAGGCCTAAATCTCAAGGGGTGATTTCAAAAGAGTGGTGCGGCCCTTGTTTGACATAAATTCAGCATGCACTTAAAAGATCAAGAGTACTGGCATCGGTTTAAAAGCTTAAAGGCTGTTATCTACAAGAATCTCAATGTACAAATATATGCAATTGTCCTAAACTAATGAAAAATTTGCCCTATCTATTTTTTATTTTTTATTTTTTGTTGAACATGCAAACTGATGCAGTTATCTAATGTAATGCCTTACTCCCCCAAACTTAAGTTGCACCATCTCTGATGTAACTAAACTAAAAAGGGACTATCATGCAAAATGCTTCCTAAAATGAGGACTACCTAATAATGCATATTTACAACAATGAGTGGGTATTGTTCAGGATGTACCTGAGTTGAGGAACTGGGCTCACTGGATGCTGGAGATGGTGGCTTCCTCATTCTGATTTTCCCTGCCAAATGAACGGAGGCTTTTGCTGGTGTGACAGCGGGCTCAGGCCAATGTGGTCGCGGAGCCGAGCTTGTGGATTTTCTCCTCTTTGTGTTCCCTGAGTCAGTCTCTTTCTGGTCCTCCTCTCTCTCTTTCCTCCGGGATGACGATCCATTGAAGGCGTTCTTGAACTGCCTCTTGAGCCCCTTGAGGCTGCGGAACATTCTGAAAGTGTTTCGGTCCTGCCACCTGATCCATCTTTGGAGAGAGTCGATGTTCTTATTTGCCATTTTTAACGAGTGCTTACTTCCTTCAGGGCTTGATGGAAAATAGTATCTCTCAGCCTCATCAAGAGAGAATTTTTCTCCATCATTCCTTAGTTGTTTTTCTTCCTCCACATCAGGTACCAGATTTTCTTCTTGAACCTCATCAGCCTGTGGTGGTTCTCCTCAGAACAGCTGGAAGTCTCTTGGCTCAAAATCCAAGGTGGCTGGTGTGCGGAGAGATGTAAGCTCCGGGTTGGGAAGATAGAACACAACTGGCCTTTCCCTCTTGTTGTAAGCCGGTACTCGAACCCTTCTCCAACGGATCTCCCATTGTATTGTATTCTCTTAAGATGTTGGACATTGATCCAGTCAATCCCATGAGTTGCATCCTCTATCATCACCTCCTTACCTTGGAGTAAGGCTGTTATGATTCCTCCACAATAAATTTGAACTTTGCTTGATGATGAAAACAGAGCCTCCTTGGTTTCCAAAAGTCTTGCCAACAGTATGGTGATTAAACCCACTTCCATTTGCCGTCCTCTGAGCTTGAAGCGGTTTGTTGTTGTCCTTACGAACCTCTACATGCCTGCATTGATCATTTCCAGCTACCTTGAGATGATTGTGCTTGTGTCCTTGCGTCCAAAGAATGTGTGGGCTAAAGCTTTGTGCACAAATCTCAGAGCTGGATGTCGGATTTTGGAACACTTGGTCACTCCTGCCTTGAATTTTCTACACCAATGGTGTCCGAAAGAGCATCAAGTTCCTCCTTTTTGACGTTGAACTCTGTTTCTCTTTCAACTGCTGGCTTGAAACCAAAGATATCCTCGAGTTCAGTGAATGATACTCTGAATGAATGAGACCCGTACTTGTAGCGTATGTATCCATTCCCATTTCCTTCATATCTCTCTTCTTCTCCGGGTTTGTAGAATCGGACCTCCAAAGTGGTTAGGATCTGAAATGTGGCTCCTTCGTGCGATGGAAAGGGTAGCTCCATGAGCTTCTTCACACCAATAGCTTTGAACAATCTTTGACTGTCCTCATAGATCCCAAGGCTCGTCATTATAGGGACATGGGGATATCTTGTTGGTTTGAAGTCCATTCGATCGAATGCAGCGCTTATCTCCTTGTCTGAGTATTGTGGCCTTTTCGGCTTGGATGGTAATTCAGCCACTCTTTTTCCCTCTCTCTTCTCAGCACCGCTTCTTGTCGTTCTTGACATTCTTCTTTTCTCGGTTGATTGGCGAAGTTTAAGGTTTTAGATTTTCGAAGTGGTAGAGCTTATGGTAAGTGGGTAAAGAGACTTAAATAAGGGAAGATGGCTTTTCTACGTGTGAGAGAGTGAGATTTTATTGGAGTTTAGTGATTGAGAGGGAGCGTGGAAGGTGAGGAACATGCATTTGCTGTTTGTGGAGGAGGTGGGGATGAAGAAAGGTGACTTATCTGGGGTAAAACACCCTGAAACTCCCTAGCCACCCATCTCTTATCTCTTTGCTAGCACGTGGGGCAAGGGAAGTTGGCTCTTTTGTCGCCCAAAAAGAAATGAATATAGTATTCATTCTTAATGGTACATCAACGATTCCTCGATGTTAGCTGCCCGCTGTGCTTCCCATTCCCTTTTCTCCATGTTCCTTTGTCTTGTTGATTTGGGCTCTCATTATCCGGTCCTTATGGTACTTCTGACATCGAAGTTGTCCTATTTCCTATTCCGAGATTCCTAAAATAAACTTCAAAACAAAATAAAGTGCATTATATACAAGGATAAGCTTGGGGTGTCTCCTAAGAGCGCTTTATTTTAAGTCTCTTAGCTAGACTTCCTCTCATTTTTGGGTCAACCAGAAGGGGTATTAGCATCCCCTGATCCTGATGGAGGATCTTTCTCATTACCAAACATTTTCAGAAAATTGGTGATAGATTTTCTAAGGGCTTCCTCATTACTCATCTCATTTCCCTTATTTTCGGTCGATAAGGTCCTTAAATTAACCTTGAAATGAGCAAATGGGAGTGCTCCTTGCCTATTCTTGAAAGCAAAAACAGGTTCACCATTGTTATCAGAGAGTTGCTCAAGTCCCATACCTTTCAAGAACTCGTTGAGTGAGAGTTCTTGTTTACCCGATGTGTCCACGGACTTATCATTCTCTTCCATTTTCATGGTCTCCTATATTTCATCCTTGAACAGATTCGCAATGTTGCTCAGCTCTGAGTGACCTTTTTCTTGACTTGCTTTCCTAGGGGAATTCTTCATGGCTTTCTTCTTCTTGGCCCTCTTGAGGGTGTAAACCCTAACTCTGCTGTCCATGGTTTGCACCGGTCAGAACCTCATGATTTGGGTTTCTTCTACATGCAGCTCGATCATACCAGATTTGCAGTTAATGACACATCCTACTGAGGCCAAGAAAGGTCTTCCAAGCAGTAAGGTTTCTCGTTCTTCATACCCTATCATGAGCACTAAGAAGTCAGTAGGGAATGTGACATTTCCTATCATCACCGGAACATCCTCCGCTATCCCTAAGGCAGTGGTAGTGCTACCATTTGCCAGGGCTAGAGTCTGTAGCAATCCTTAATGTTGGTGCATCCGAGAGTGATGGCGGTTGACAGAGATATGACATTAATGCTTGCCCCAAGATCGTATAAACACTCTTCAAAGATGATTCCATTAACGTGACAAGGTAGAGTGAATGAACCAGGGTCTCCTAGTTTTTCCACCAAGAGGGGCTCCTTTCCTTTTTTGAACTCGGCTCCTAGTTCAACTGCTTCTCTTCCAAGAGCTTGGCTTGCCTTAGAGTAGAGTTCTTCTCTAAGGTTTAGGAGGAAAGGAGGAATTCTTCCCTTGTTGGCCATGCTAGCAAACTGATGCTCCACCTTCTCCAAGACCTTGATTAGCTCTGCTCCTTTTTCCTCTATTGTTTGTTCGTCTTGTCTGATTTGATGAGGTAGGATTGGTTTATAGCTCTGGGGGACTTTTCCTTGGGCTACATCTTCTAGGATTCTCCTTATATGAGTCATGTTTTGCCTTATCCTCCTCCCCCCACTTAGAACGTCGAAGTCCACATTGACATTAGAGTAGTGTATGCGGGATTGGTTTGTGCCTGGTGCTGGATCTTGTCCGAAGCTGATTGTGTTGTAGTAGTCTTTTGGATTTGCTACAGCTTTGCCTGGAAGATTGGCTTGGGAATTACAAGTTATTCCCTTGGTTTCTTCAAGTGTTTTGCCTCTTAGGGTGACAACATCGATTTTGTTTATGAGCTCGGTGTTGAGACCATCGATCTTGTTATGGACGTCAGCAAATATTTTGTGAATGTCTGCTGTAATCGTTCCTTGTCCATGGATGATTTGCTTTAGGCTTCCTTCGATGTCAAAACTTTGAGTTTGTTGGCCTTGATTAAAGCCTGGTGGTGCATAGCCTTGTGGTATTTGGAA